>JAQGCS010000015.1:0-57808 GCA_034702105.1 Fuscozetes fuscipes
TAACCAGGCTCGACGCTGCTTAACTTCGGTGATCGAACGAGAACCGGTGCTTTCAGCGTGATATGGTCGTAGACATTAGGACAGCACTGCTACACACATTTAATTCTGTTCTAAGCATTAGATATTAGTATTAGATCTCATAACACATGCGCTGAATGTGAATACTGTAACCATATTAGAGCCCAATTCAACCTTTGAATGCAGTCTTCCTTTTCCTTTAAAGGCGTTTAGTTTGTGACAAATGTTTTACCATTTATTTGAAGTGAATTTTTTAAATGAATTAAAATTTTTAATAAATAATTTGTTGAATTGTATTAGTCTTTGAATTAGGAGATGACTTGAATGCTATGAGTAAAGCAATGTTTAGGCATTGGCTTCAAATTAAATGGAAATTATGTACTCAACACGTGTTTGCAAATCATGATTAGACCTACACTTGTGTTAAGGTATTCCTTTAATTTTGTCATTATATTTGTAATTATTATTGATATTATTATCAGGAAAAGTGTGACGAATGTTGAAAGGGTTGAAGACTTGCATTGAACTCAAATACGTAAGACTTGTTTAATGTAATAAAATATAATGAAAGCATTGACCACTTGATTGTGAGAGTCATAACCCATGTCTTTCACAGCAGATATTCGATGCTATAGTATTGAGGGCCAGTTCTCCACTTTTGAATGCAATCAATGCGTTGCTAAACACTAAAAATTGGCCACAAATGCAATCACTCTTTTAATATATATTTTTCTCCTTTAAAATTGTAGAGTTGTTCACTTGGAAGCACTTCAAAGTGGAAGCACTCCCTTTAGACAACATATTGGTTCCAAATAATGATACCATTTGCTAATCAAATGAAACTTTTTGATGAATTGTTTTATATTTGCATTTAATTGAAATAAATTAATAAAAGATTTATATTATGTCTAAACAATTCTCATTTTAAATTATTCTGTAAAACAAGTGTATTGGCTATAAGTTGACGCAAGTTATGCAGAGGACCTATACTTGGTATGTGTGTTAGCAAGGTATTTATTTAATTGAATTCAATTCATCGAAAGTGGCGTAAGTTTTGTTTGAACATAAGAGGAATTGGCTATACCGAGGGTTGGGCAAGGGGGTATTTTTTATTTGCCTCAAAATCAACTTACACTAAAAGTCGAACTGTTTTCAGAAAAGGTCTATTGTGTTTCACATCGTTCACGTTGTTTATCGCGTGAAGGATATGAAACATAATAGACCTTTTCTGAAAACAGTTCGACTTTTAGTGTAAATGACCTCTAAAGTGAATTTTCGGTAAATTTTTTTTGGGACCCCCTAAATTTGTCATTCAAATCTGAGGAGTGTTGACCCCCCCCCCTTTCGGTAAAATTATTTTTTTCATCTGAGCATCCCTTCATACCCAAGTAGAAATACCCTCCCCTTGCCCATCCCTGGCTAAAACCCAGTAAAAACAATTATAAAAGAGTGTCATAAATTATGACTCATAATGAATTGCAAACAACCCTAACGTTAAAAGCATACAAAGAGACTGTTTTTAATTTATTACGTTATATATGTTTATGTGAATACTTATGAGTTTTGATAAATATTGACAAAACTGATGGCTATTATACACGTGTTTTGAAGCACTGTTTTTGTGTCAAAATCGGTGTTTAAGTCATTTAATTAATTAATTATTGGATTCGTTTTAATTACTTAATTGATTTATTTGTATTCAATTATGAAATTCATCTCTAATTCTAATAAAACTTTTATAAGAAATGCTATCATTTCTGAGAATAAGGTAAATATTTATCTAATTTTTAGTTTAATTAAATTGAAAATAAATAACAATTATTTGAAAAGAGGGTCGATTTGCGTTCAAATCAACAAAACAGAGATTTGAGTATAACTTTTGGTCAGGAATTCGGCACTTGTTTTGTCCGATTGGGACAAACTATGTAAGAATGGAATCACTTTTGTTTGAAAACTACTTAACATTTGATTTAAAGAGTATTTACGAACACTTCGTGTGAAATAACTGAACCAAAGATTTCGCGTCCAAATGAAGGCATCATTGAATTGAGTCTAGACTTGTGTTCCGCTTCTGAGAAATGGTTGGATTCATATCAGCGAACTCTACCACAGGAGGGCATCATTTGCTTAAGACTTTTAGAACGGGCCATAAGGGACTCGCGATGTGTTGACACAGAATCACTTTGTTTGGTCTCTGCAGAGAAGGTCTGGAGAATTAAGTGTCACATAATTTGCCTGAATTTCGACGGAAACCTATGCGAAGCCACAAGTATTGCATCCATCGCTTCATTATCTCATTTCAAGTAATTGATATTTTCCTAAAATACCCTAAAGTGTGACCGTCTGACCACTCTTTATGAACAATGCTCTCATTTTTGCTCAGGGCAAATCATTTACAACGAGTCAATCACATGCGATGACCACTTGTTTAATATGATTTGATATACACTTTGGTGCTATTTTTATCAACCTGGTCTATTAGAACAAATTGGTTGATAAAAATGGTTCTAGTGTAATCTCTGTTATAAATATTTAAAATAATTATAACAAATACTCATCACTTGAAGTAATCGTCGGTTTTTTGTTTCACCTATTTAATCACAAACTCAATGCACGTGTTTGTGATGTTTTACTTGAGCTTATTTTCATATCAACCCATAGATAAATAGTTGATAACATTGGTTACAATTTAGTACTGTTTTGTACTTCGGATGGCTTCAGATTTTGGTTCATAAAAAAAGGAGATCTGTTAAACTAAACTTGATAAAAATGGCACTTATTTAACATTACTTCTATGAAATGGGAACAATGTATTCAGCTATAGGTTGATAAATTTGACATTGTGATAATATTGGTGCTTGATAAAAATGGCACCAAATTGTATTGAGCTATCATTATATTCAAAGGCATTTTCAATGCATATTGTAAATCGTTTATATGTATCGGTCAGACTCTGTCACACTTTGCGGTATAAACAATGTTTGATCTGAACAGACGTCCAGAGGTTACGGTTTCTGCAGACAAAAGCGTCACAATTCATACTTTTGAAGAGAAGAATCCATTGTCTCTCACTTTACTTCACTTTCCGTTTTGTGTTTCGTTTGTATTCTTCTTCGATAACAAAAACAAATATATGATTTGTGATCCACTCGAATGTGAAGAGGAGTCATCCGATGCCAATCTAGTAGTGGCCGCTAATTCCTATCGCGAGATAGTTTCCATTCACTGTTCGGGTCAACCAGTGGTCGATTCCCAAACAATCATTAAGTGTTCGCAAAAAGCCATCGAAAGAGTGAAATATTTGACGGAATTTGTGAAGAATAGTCTCGAAAGTGATAAACAAATGCGATCTAAGAGTATAGAAAGTGTGGGATTTGCGAACGCCATTCAATCCGGTCTTATCTCAAACATCGAAAAACCGCATTTGAATCTCTTAAATGTCATTAAAGTCGATAATATAGAAGAAGAGGAACCGATGCAACAAATGCCAGTCCAGGAAACTCAAAACGTTTATCTCTATGGAAGAGGAATCGGCACCATTGGAGAGGGAGGACAGTCAAAGTGGAAGTTCAATACAACAGAGAATATCGACTCAGAAGAGTCTAATGATGTGATTATTACTGAACCAAATAAAAGTAGTGACGAAGAAGAAGAAGAAATTGTTGTCATTCACACCATTGGTTTCGATAAACCATAAAATTAAAACAAATGTTTGTTAAAAACAACTCAAATCTGTTTTTATTTTATGATTTATAACAATAATTGGTTTAAAATATAGACCCAGTCTTTCAAGGGTTTGCTGCGCCACCATTTGTAGTCTGAGGATTGGGTGCTGAGCGGCCAAAGTAGAGATATTTATTTAGATCTCTCGTAACGCTTTGAATGTTTGCCATATCGGTCTCCGTTTCAGTTCGTTTTCTCCAAATTTGGTAAATTATCAAGGTAGTGACTAATCGATAGACCATATTAAGGAAGGCCGCCCTAAACACAAATTAATTCACTTCCAAACAAAAATTTAAAATAGTCTTATATCTAAAATTTATATAAAGCAATAATTATTGCTCCCTCTCCCCTCCCTATCTTTTTTCACTGCCCTCCCTCTTAGTCTGAATATGCTTTAAAAAACAATTGAAGTCATACTAACAGAACACTGATGACAAAATGATAGCCGGAACCACTGTACCAAAGAACGCCAATTAGCATCGCGTCCATTATTATAGACATCATATTTAGAAGTAATGCGACTAAAGTGGGCCCAGAACACTTATTCTCGTGAACTGACCACAAGAGTGATATCATAAAGAATACATTATAAACGATGTAACTTATGTTCATAAACGCCAAAATTGCCCTAAATTTGCGATTCATAAACAGTTTTAGACAAATGATCGACATTTGGATGGTGTGACTGACCAGCAGTGGAGGAACAGATGGGTTATGAATATAAATATCAAAATAATAGAGTCGTTGTTCATTCTTTTAAAAGACGTCCAATACTTTGATTAAAATTATAGAATTTATAGTAATTATTATAAATGATTTCACTTTTGACTTTCAAAATGAATATTGCTTTGCATTTGACAAGAATATTACAAAAACATAAATTGAATGTTTAATTCAATTTATCGACATTTTAATCCATTGATAGTTTATATCCAGGTAATTATCGCAACAAAAATGTCTTGTTTTGCATTGATTTGTGGGAACAAATGTCGTTAAGACTACCGTTTCTATCAGATTAGGTGTAGGAGTTTAGTCTCTAAATGCAGGAAAATCATTGACTTTTTGAACATTTGTTTCGTAAAGAAGAGGAAAACTTTGCAAAAAACCACTTATAATCACAATTCAAACAATTCATTGTCAGACTTCTCTTAAAGGAGTTGTCCGGCCTCTATATAGTTGTTAACGCACATCATAACTCTGCCTCATAGAGATTACATGCAAGCAGGGATGCCCAAGGGGGGTATGGGTCTTACCCCCCTAGAATCGAAAATTTTGGCTTTACCCCCCCCCCCCCTAGAATTTTGAAAAAATTTAACATTACATCAGTTTGGTGAGGGTCTCAGAATTTTATCTCATCTGGTTCCCGAGATATCGAATTTAATCTAAAAATGTGACAAAACTAAAGTTGGGGTTAACAAAGCGGCCGCCGCACAAAAAATTCTCGGTACCAAAATTATCGATTTGGCTAAATAACCCTAGAATTTATTAAAAATTCTGAGAAAATTATTAGGAATAATTTTTGACGTAATTTATAGACAAAAAATTACGACTATAATCAAATAATTATATTTGTAAATCAAATCCATAAAGAATTTAACGCTAAATTCAGTCGAATCGTTTTTTAGTTGAATCGATAATTTTGATATATCGGAGAATTTTTTTGTGTAGCGGACGCTTTGTTAACCCCAACCTTCACTTTTGTCTCATTTTTACATTAAATTTGATATCTCGGGAACCAGATGAGATAAAATTCTCAGACCCTCACCAAACTGATTAATAAACAGAAAAGCAAAAAATATGTGAAAATGGGCATGGTGAGCCGCCATCTTGAGAATCAAAATCAACCAAAATTGACAAATTTAATTATTTTCTTTAGATGCCGTATTATGCCCAGGTTTAATTTATGATATTATGACACACAATAATCATTTATGCTTATTTATATAATTAGAAATTGGCAGAATTCATTTCACTTATTATCTAGGAGAGTTTAAAGATTCCTTGCATGTAATCTCTATGAGACAGTATTATGCTATATAGAGCCAACTATATAGTGCCGGAGCTAATTTGTTTTAAGACTTCTTTGAATGCCTTCACTCATATTGTGATCAATTCAATAAACTGTAAGCAATGCACTAAATTTGCGATACTTTACAAAATACAATGAAAGCCATACAAAAAGGTTATCAAAATAAATGAATCGATTGTTTTCCCCATAAAATACAAATTATGTCGAAACCAAAGTTTATGACATTAAAAGAACTTTTAAAAAGAGAAAAAGAAGAGCAAAGAAAAAGAAATCTTGAAGAAATTGGAATAGATGCAATCGAAAATGCTGTGCCGCCATCCCCTTCGCCTAAAAGATCAGACACTTCCAACTCAATGAGACCTCTGGAAAATGTGCGGACACTTTCCGACCTAAAGTCAGATGCAGATGATTCTGAAGATCTCACTGAAGAAGAGATTCGTCGATATACACGACCGACAGTCGCTTCCGTTATAAAACTAATAATTGCGATATCGATGACAATGTTTGTGGTCATAATGTATGTGAAGTTTGTGTGCGTCGATCACTGCAACTATAGAGACAGACCTAACCCTCTGTTGCCTTTGGATGATCCTAAAGAAGACTCCAAATCAAAGAAGACAATCAACGCTGTGGTCAGTGTTTTGATGATAATGGTGCCCATTGTTGTGGCTACTTTTGTGCTGGTTCTTATATTCTACTTGCGTTGTGATAAACTTCTTTATGTAATACTCGGCCTCTCATTCGGAATAATCTTCGTTTTGATCGCTTCCGTGATTTTCAAAGAAATTCTCATTAAGTTTAATATAGCCTTCGATTCAATTACTGGAAGTCTATTGCTTTGGAATTATTCAGTTTTGGGTAAGTTTTCGGAAAATGTGTCCAAAAAACCTAAACCGGAGTTAATTTTACTTCAAATAGCGATGATATCAATCTTCTGGAGGGCTCCTCTTTTTCTCAATCAGGCATTTCTGGTGAATATGGCGGCTTTGGTCGCAATCAATATTATGAAAACATTATCTGAATGGACGACTTGGGCTCTTCTAATGGTTCTAGTCATTTGGGATTTAATCGCTGTGTTGTGTCCATTCGGTCCTTTAAATCTGCTAGTATCTTACATTCAAAAACGCAAAAATGAAAACAAAGACTATGCTCTACCGCCGGGTCTTTTATATTCGACATCTGGTATGATTTGGTACTTCGTTATATTAGAATCAGTGCCAAACAATAAAAGAGGTTTTAATTAACTAATTTTCAAACTATTATTCACTCAAATGATTTCAATAATAGAAGAAAACGAAACGAATGATAATCGACAGAGAATTAGAGTACATGAAGGACCACGACTTGGTTTGGGTGACTTTGTATTTTATAGTTTGCTTATCGGAAAGGCAGCCATTTATGGTGACTTTAATCTGATTTTGGGCTGTTATGTGGCAATTCTGATGGGCTTTCTCTTGACTCTCGTACTTCTGGTGATTTACGAACAGCCATTACCTGCACTTCCCATTTCGATAACTCTGGGAATTCTAATATTTTTCATATCATACTTTTGTGTCACTCCTTTCCTCAATAAATTGAACTCAGATTTAATTTACTTTTGATTTTAATTAACGTTTAATATTTTCGCTTTTGTTTAAATATATTTTGTGGCAAACAATATGAGTTCAACGAAACCTCTATTTAAATAAAATTGGATCTATGAAACATTTGACTACCGGTCCATTACCGGATCAATTATCAATTTGAGATAAAAGTTGATTTTGTTGTTTGCTTAATTGCAATGTCTTGCAATTTATTGCTTAACTCTATTACAACAAAAAGATATTTGTTTATAAATAATAATAATAATAATAATTGACGTCTCCTTACGTTAAATGAGAACTCAATTCATAAAATTTTATTATTAATAAGTTATTATAAATTCTAAGAATTGTTGACTTCTGTATAAAAACTGTTCAACGAATTGAAAATTTGTTATTTTTAAATAAATGACTGAAAACTATAAACCATTGGCAGTGATATGGCAGAGGAAATGTCGAAAATTAGGAAACTTGGATTTGTAGCGGATGTCAACTATTTTCTACTAATGCCTGAATGATATCATTTTTAATGAAGTGTTTGCCTTAAAATTTTGAATTATCTTAATCATTTGTAACGAATAACTTAAGGAATGCCTCACTCCGCTCTAATTAACCATATTTTGAATCAAAGAATCGAAGAATTTCCGATTGAATCGATTCGAAAAATAGAAAGTGGACAGGTATTCAACAAATTAGAGCCCAAAGGAAAGTCTGAACGGAGACTATTTTGCGTTCAATTGGATTTGTTTCGTATTGTTTGGGTCTCAGATCAAAGGGATCTCATCGAAGGTGTTATAAACCTCAGAGATTTGAAAGAATTGCGAATTGGAATCAACTCAAACAAATGTTTTACTCTCTATTACGGCAAAAAATTTCGACTCAAAGAGTTGTCCGGTTTTGGTAAGTATTTGATCCATAAGTGATTTACAAATATTCGGATTAAATGAATGTAAAGTCACAGAAGAAGAAAGCAAAAAATGGACGGATGGCGTCCGATATTTACAGACGAAGCTCTCGAGAGCACCCTATCATTCATTAATCGATATAATGCTTAGACGAGAATTCACTGAACTCAACAAAGTCACTCAAATTAATCAATCGGATAATGGATAGTAAATGACATAATTATTAATTAATTGTAAATCTAATAAAACTTTTGATATTTAGTTTAGTCCTTAAAGATATGAAAACTTTTGTATCAAAAATTCACCGAAAATTAAAAAACGAACAGTTGAGACAACACTTTCATGAAGTGGACACAGCATTCACACATCAGCTCGACTTCGAAGGATTCACTACTTTTTATATGAATCTAATGAACGCAGACTTACATAAGTTTCTGTTCGAACACATCGGCTATTATTCAACGGACGGCAAAAGAATTACATTAAAAGAATTTATGGATTTTCTGAAAGTCGAGCAAAAAGTGGATATAATTAATGAAAGGGAGGCTTCGAATACAATCAAAGACTATTTATTAGATCCTTTACGTCAATACGAAATCGATCCCTACTTCACGATAACGGAATTCATTGATTATCTCTACTCCAAAGAGAACAGTGTTTGGGATTACAAATACGATTGTGTGTATCAGGATATGAATAAACCCCTCAGTAATTATTTCATCGCTGCCTCTCATAATACATATTTAAGCGGAGATCAATTTAAGAGCGAATCTTCTGTCGAATGCTATGCTAGAAGTCTTCGGATGGGCTGCAGATGTGTTGAATGTAAGTCTAGACACTTATTTCGAATACATTACTCATTTAATTTGATTAAGTGGACTGTTGGGATGGTCCCGACGGGAAGCCACTCATATATCACGGAAGAACATTAACCTCAAGAATTCGTTTCATTGATGTGATCACAACCATTAAAGAACATGCATTTGCTGTCTCTGAGTTTCCTTTAATTTTGTCGATTGAAAATCACTGTAGTCTTAAACAACAACAATATATGGCCGAAGCATTTGTGCAGGTCTTCGGAGGTAACACTCAGACTATTGCTTTCAATTAAACCATTAATCAAATGGTTTTCAGATCTTTTATTGAGAAAACAATTCGACCCAAACGAGCAGTCGATGCCATCTCCTAACCAACTGAAGCGCAAAATAATCCTGAAAGTAAGCTAATGTTGAATTGAGCATTCTTAATTTTTGTTCTCAATATTGACTTAGCATAAAAAGCTGACAAGGGCAACTGATGATAAACCATTAAACTCACCAAAACATGAAGACGTGAATGAGACAGATCTGGATATAAGCGATTCCATCAAAAACGGTATTCTTTTCCTCGAAGATCAGACAGAAAAGGTTTGAATCAAACAAATGAGAAATTCCTTCAAAATATTTTTATAATAGAAATGGAAATCACATTATTTTGTGTTAACGCGAGAAAAGTTTTGTTATGTCGAATCCACATCTGAGGAGGAGGAAGAGGAGGAAGATGAAGACGATAATATTTATGGCACAAGAGATCAGCAAGCATTTTATGAGGACACAGCATATGAACTGCATTATGGAGAAACATGGTTTCATGGAAAGCTCAAGGTATTCCTGCGTAAAAACTTTCAATTTGTATTAAGTTATCGAACATAAATTGACGGATAGGGCGGTCGAGCGGAGGCGGAACAGTTATTGCAGAGATATTTAAAGAGCAATAACTTCTCGAACGATGGTACTTTTCTCGTCAGAGAGAGTGAAACCAATTTAGGGGATTATTCGCTGTCATTCATATATCAGAATCAGGTTCATCACAGCAGAATCATTGTCTCAAAGACAAACAGAGGGCATAAGACTTATAGTTTGAATGAATTCGTCAGTTTTAACAGTCTTTACGAATTGATCACTCATTACACAACACATCCACTCAGGAGTCAAAAATTCAAACAATTATATTTGTCAACACCAGTACCCCAGCCCAATTCACACGAGGATAAGGTCTGGTTCTACAAAAATATGAGTCGATCAGATGCAGAGGATATGCTCAGAAGGCTTCGAAATGATGGCGCTTTCCTCGTGAGGCCGAGCGAAAAGTCCAGTTCACACGACGAGAATCTTTTTGCCATTTCTTTTCGGTAACAAATCAATTGACAATAATTATTTGGTTAATTGATTTGAATAATGAATGAATGAATGAAATCTTTTTTAGAGCTGAGAATAAGATAAAACACTGTCGCATCAGACGAGAGGGCAGACTATTTGTGATCGGAAGCGCTGAATTCGAGAGCCTCACAGAACTCATTGAATATTATGAGAAAAATCCTCTCTATAGGTATGTCTCAAATAACAAATTAAGAATTGAAACCAATTTGAGTTCATTACAGAAAAGTTAAGCTTAAATTTCCAGCCACTGAAGAGAATGTCAGAATTCTTGGAGGAGTGAGTCTTCATTCGTTAAAAATAAATTTCAATTCATTTAATCGTTAAATAGGAACCGGATTTGAATTCTCAGTGCAATTATACGAATCCTAAGAGTGTTTCGATTAAAGTAAAGGCGTCTTATGACTATCAGGCCATAAGAGATAACGAACTAACTTTCAAAGCGGGTGATATCATCACAAATGTAATCAAGCAAGATCATGGTTGGTGGAAGGGAGATTTAGGAAACAAAGTGGGCTGCTTTTTCCCCTCCAATTTCGTCGAAGAGATAGATGAAGAAGATATCAAACCATTTGATTCGGTAATCATTAAAAAATATTTCGGTAAATGATTTTAAAAATAATTTCAGAATAAATTAACGCCTGATTTGAATCACACTCTGTTTGATCTGAACTGCGATAATCTGGTCCTCATTCCTAACGTTGTAAACGGGAGTCGGGAGTGGGTCTTCCGTTTAAATGGTACCGAATTAGCCGCACAGAGTGAAGACGACATGAAAGATTGGATCAAAAAGTTACAGGAAACTATTCAAATGAATAAACATAAAGTAATGGGTTTCATATAATCTGAAATGTTTTTAATTCACAACTTTTTCAGTTAAGGAATAGTAAAGAATTGAAACAGAATTTGAAAATCGCTCCGGAGTTAAACGAACTGGTCGTCTACTGCAGTGCCGTTCCTTACAATGGATGTGAGAAAATAATAATGAATTCTTTTATTATAATTATCTATAATTTTGAAATCCACACAAATATAAGAATAGATTTTGAGTGTTTTAAAATTAATATATGACAGGTCTTAATGAAAATGATTAATTGCAACTTAGTTTCAAAAATGGTTTGAGGTATAATTACACAACACTATAAAAAATTAATGCATTGCTCACAAGTTTAAGACATTAAACTATTTTATACTCAAATCTCTTCGCAAACACCGCATGACTTTCGATGTGATTAATATTTTGTTGATTCCAAATAATCTCAATTCTGGCAACAATTCAAAGAACCAATATTAGTAAACAAATGTGAAAAATTAGATTTAGTTTTGATAATTGGATGAACCATTATATGAAACTAGACTTTGTTTGCTCCTGCCTATATTTAAATTAATGTTTTTTAATAGATTCGTCTCATTTCACTGAAATGTCATCTTTTCATGAAGTCAGAATCGAGAAACTAATAAGCCCTACGAACTTTAGAAATCTTCTCAAATATAATGAGAAGCAATTGAGTCGAGTTTATCCGAAAGGCTCACGTCTTGATTCATCTAATTATGACCCAATCCGAATGTGGAACTGTGGCGTCCAATTGGTTGCACTCAATTATCAGACTCCCGATAAAGCCATGCAATTGAATGAAGCGATGTTTATGCAGAACGCAAAGTGTGGTTATGTTCTTAAACCTAAAATAATGTCTGAAAATAATTTCAATCCTTACGAAAAGCCTTCAGATTTACAAAACCTCGAACCTATAGTACTTACAGTTCGGGTAAACTTTCAAATAACTATCGAAGAAAATTCAGAATACGTTAAAATAGATTTGATCTTTAGGTGATTGGGGCCCGACATCTGAAGAAAGCATTGAAAGGAGTTGTCAGCCCTTCCATTGAAATTGAAATAATAGGAGTGGACTACGATTGCAAGAAATGTCTGACTCGAGTTGTCAGTGAGTGCTTTGCAATTGTTTTTCGGATAAAACGTTTGATAATTGATGCGTCACTTTAGATGACAACGGGTTGAATCCCATTTGGTCCAGGGAGACATTTGTTTTCAACATAATGTGTCCTGAATTGGCTTTAGTTCGTTTTTTAGTCAGTAACCTGGACACTTTCGATGACTCTAGCTTTGTGGGTCAATCAACTCTCCCTGTTTCTTGTTTGAGGAGAGGCTATCGGAGTGTTCAGCTCAAGAATGAATACAGTGTTGAACTCGAATTATCAACGCTTTTGATTCATATCGATATCGGAAAAGCAAAGGTATAATCACTTAATAATTATTTAGAATCAATGAAAAGATCTCTTATTCTGCGCTCAAATTGTCTTAAATTTATAGGAAAATAACATAAAAACATCGGTCGAGTGCTATACGAATGCGATCCACAATTTACACAAAAAGATCGCCGAATGGAAAGCTTTGGGAAATTTAGAAGAAGTTAAACGACTCGAACAGCTCTTACATAAAATGGAAGAACAGCTCAAATGTAAAACACAAGAAATGCGTTTTATTACTCTTGGACTCAATGACAGAAATGACATCAAATTGATTAATGAACTGTCAATCAACAAGAGGTTTCAAAATAGCAAGCACAACTCAAGCTAACATCATATTAATAAAACTAATTAATTCAGTGTAAATGTGAGTGCATTCAAACTATAATTGCATACAAGAATTTGGCAACACTAACAGCAAGCATATTTTTATGCAATCAGATAATTGAAGCTGATATGCGATCATAATCAAGATCATATGTCGGTATCAAATGGTAGAATCAAATGTTTGTGAATATTTGTAATATAATGAATTGGCCTTCAATTTATCAAAATTGTTATGAATTGAGTTGTAATGAGAGTCACATATCATAGCATTTAAACATTTGCCAAATATTCCCTTTTTTGACGAATTGTTCAAATAATTCATTTATTGTCAATAAATCACTGAAAATGTCAGTCATTTCTCTCTATATTCGATCCTTTTTTCTTTGAATTATTCGTTTTAATGAATAAATCATTTTCTCTATAATTTTGTTCGAATCAACTTTAAAAGGCGCTCAAAACTGATTGAAATGCGCTTGCTAAACAAAACATGCGATGGTGGGTAGATCCGCCTACTTACGTAATGGAAACTGGTTTTCTCAGGTGATTCTATGGATAAAATGAATATTGCTCCATTAAAACTGAAATTACAAATCACTTTACTATTACATGACTTTATAATATATGTTGTATGACGTCATCTCATTTTAAGGTCAAATTACGTCTAAAATATTGTGTTCAGGGTTAGTTTTGCACATATTTTAAAAATAAAATCAAGAAAATCATTATTTCTATGTTCTAGTTATGAGAGTGACAAATAGAAATGGTCAAATCAAAATAAATTCTATTTAGTAATTCTTATTCCTAATCGGAATATTTTTGCATGGTTTAATTTAATTTGCAATCTATTTTGAGCATGGCATTTTATTCTTTTTAAAATAAAAAATATTTGCAAAAAAGGAACCATATTTAACCATGCTTATATTGTCAACATTTAAAGTTAAACTTTTAATAATAAGTTTTATGAACTTTCGATTCTGTGTTTGGCTTAAGATTTGAACTGAATTTTTGGTCGAATTAATGCCTAACCAGGATAGTTTTAGAAATATGATTAAACTTGCTAATTAACCTATCTGAGTTAATTAACTTCAATTCATAATAATGGGTGACAATGCAAATGCATTAATGTCTAATTAACGATAAAAGTATTGTTTGGTCGAGGTTAATTTAAATGGCAAATTTGTTGGCATCGCTTATGTAAAGGCAATGACATCACAAAAGGCAGTGTCTGTGAAGTCCGCCCAAATCACATGTCTATGCATTGAATGGCAGTTCCACTGAATGTTTGACTAATGTTTCGCTGAATGTCTTCTCATTTCAATGAAGACCTCATTATTTATACGTTTTTCCAATATTTTAGATAAAAATTAGTTTAGAATTAAATTAATTTAAAATTATTAGAAATCTATTCAATTGTTTTAATCAAATAGTAATTAAATAATTATAAACAAAAGCCATTCGTTTCTGTGATATCTTCTATTAGACCACAAATCAGTGCAAAGAGTGTCGCAATCGATGGCAAACATAAATGTGTCGGAATCGCAGTCAACTCGAAGAGCATTACTAATCCTTTTGGGAATCTTCGGCGGATCTGTTCTTTGTCTTAGTCTTGTTTATTACAATTTCCCAAAACTTGATCCGTAAGTCTTAATCTGTTTATTTGCATTGAATGCAACCATTCCTTCATTAAAAGGTCCGAAAGAACTCATCTGAAACTTCCCAAAAATATTGAAGACGCGAAACGATTGGGAACAGTATTATCTCATTATAAGGATAAGTATTTTGTTGTGGTTTTGTCGGGTTTTCTCGTCACTTATGTCTTGTAAGTCGCACTCAATTCAAACAATAAATGAATCCATTAATTAGTGATTGTCTTAATTTTTTGCTAATAGTCTGCAGTCGTTTGCAATTCCCGGTTCAATATTCCTCAGTATTCTGTCCGGATTTCTGTTTCCTTTTCCGATCGCATTATTTTTCGTTTGTTTGGTTAGTATTTCGATGAGTTTTAATGATTTATTCATTCATTTATTCTTTGTTTAGTGTTCAGCAGTGGGCGCCTCTCTTTGCTATCTGTTGTCATATTTAGTGGGCCGTCGGGTTGTTCTTAAGTATTGGCCCGAAAAGGCAGCGCAATGGGCGGCACAAGTGGACAATCATAAGGACCATCTCCTTAATTATATAATATTTTTGCGGATAACCCCAATGCTCCCCAATTGGTTCATTAACATCACTTCGCCGATAGTGGACGTTCCCCTCAAACAGTTTTTCATTGGTACATTTTTAGGTATAACCCATTTGTTTTTAGAAATGTCATAGTTAACATTCATTCAATTTTCCATAGGAGTGGCGCCGCCTTCTTTCATAGCTATTCAGGCGGGCACTACCCTTCAGAAGCTGACCTCAAGCGCGAGTATTCTTTCGTGGACATCTATTCTGATGCTCATAATATTCGCGACCGTTTCCGTAATTCCCGTCGTTTTTAACAACAAATTGAAGGAAAAGTTCAAATGATTTCGACTTTTTTAGGACCAAATCTATTAATTTTGTTTATAAAATGTTTTTCCCGCAAATAGTCGTCCCTTTTAACCATTTTTGCTGTTCTTTTCATTGGAAGCCAATGAATGTCAATAAATTGAAAAATATTTATACCAAAGAAGTACATAAATGTAGATAAGACGGCACTCAATTGACTCAAACATATCTTTTATGTTATGCTAAAAAGCATTTCCTCATTAAGTTGTCTATTATTAGTCAAAACATTTTAAAAGTTTTATTTTATTAAATTTTGTTTATATTTTATAAATATTTTCAATTATAAGTCGAATCTCTTTTCGATCCATTGTTCCAAAAATCAGTCTTTCAGTGAACTAAACGCTCGAATCGCAGACAAAAAACATTTGAATGAAGTCCTAATTCTGTAAACAATTTGATTTGCGTTCAGATGTTTCTCTCAAAAGACTGACAATTGTTTGAAATAGATTTTAATTTTTTGTTCGACACAATGGAATGTTTCTGAACTTATTTCGACTCAATTCAAAACATGATAAATATTTGGTTAAATTTTAATAATCGAAACCCAAATCATTTGATTGATTTCAACTTTTGTTACATTTTTTAGTTTTTTTTTGTAAATATAGTATTCTTTTTGTTTAAATTGGATTAAAGTTGTTTAACAAATATTAATAAAAGATTAGCATTATTAAAATTACCTGGAAACACCGAAATACTCGTTACAATATAAACAGTGTATTCAACCGAAGCTGATTTCCAATACAAAAGAGTGAAAAAGCACTTAATATAGCAATTTATTACTTAAAAAGGGTTTATATTATATATAAATTTCAATTTAAAATCAATTAAAATTTAAAATTAGTTACAAAACGGATTATCATTGGCTTAAAGGTTGAAAAATGTTTGAATAAATGAGTGACCATAATCATATAATCATAATCACATCACATCATCGCATTGGTGTGAATGAAAGGATCAAATTCTTGTTTATTCTTAGACTTAGATTCCTCCTGAGAGCCGCCTCCCGAAGCTTTCAACAATTGATACCTAACAATAAGGAATGGCAGTGAGTAGGGGATTGCCAAGAAAATTGTCATTTTAATGGCAAATAATCGGTGGTTATGAGTGTCAAAGGGCAGATTCTGGACAGCAATAGTTACAAAATTAATTAAAATGTCACCATAATTGTGTTGGCAAATAACTTACCTGTCCTTTATAACTGTTGTCTACAAGAGTTATATCAGGTTTATTGAAAAATTCTTTGAGCCGGCGTTTGATTTGAGTGAAGGCATATTTCTCGACATCGAAGACATTCTTATTGACAAATTCATATGTTTTGATGACCCTGCGCAAATTATTTCGATTCGCCAAAAATAGAGTCCAGAAGCCCTTCTTAGACATTTCAATGAATTATTCAAATTAATTAAACCACTATTTCATAGACACTCGTATTTCGAAAACACATTTTACGATTCAACAGATTTCGACACAATTTTTAACCGACTTTACAGTCAATAGAGTCGATTGTCTTTAAAAAGAATGCCATATAATCAGTATTTCGATTATTATGTGAACGCGAATCACATCAATGGAAAGCATTTAATTTTGAAATTTGTAATTAATTTCATTTATTTTAATTTATAAGAACCAAAATGTTATTTAAAACGATTGCATTGACTTTAATTTCCTCGATATTAAGTTACTCAGTGACTGAATTCAGTAATAAATTTTGTGACAATTCATCGATGAATAGAATGATTGATAGAGTATTTCAAACGCCGACAACTATTTATGTGATCAGAAAATCTTTGGTTTATCCAATAATTCGAAAACAAATGCCACTAATTGTAGGTAAAGAGTTGTTTTGGATACAGAAGAGGGACGCTTTCGATATAAAAGCCCTATTCCTGGGTAATTTTTAAAATTGAACTGGAAATTATAATCAAGTGATTAAACAGGTATTTATTTGACTGATTTCGAAAGTGGATTCACTATAACTTTGGATCAGAAAAAGAATTTCATTCGTGACTTCGAATATAAATCAAATTATTATTATCTGACTTTCATATTCAGTCGACTCGAATATTATATTTTCAAAGAACTATCAAATAATTCATTCGTTTTGGCCAATAGTGAAGAGATTCCTTTAAATCTTGAGAATCAGGGATCAATCGAAAATGTATTCGGTATTAAAGGACCGATATATGGCAGTTACTACAATATATGGAAGATTTCATTTAATAAAGAATTTGTATATGTAGCATTTTTGTTATCCTCTAATAATATGCTTTATTCATATGTTTTACATAATGATACAATCGGTCGACAATTGAACACAAAAATTAATGGTCAGCCAATCGATCAAAATTACGGAACACTCATGGCTTTCAATATTATTGGAATCGTTCGCACGAATGTTCCATATATTGTTTTAAATAATTCTCGAGTTGAGCTAATTCGAAATTTGAGCAAGACTCAGGCAAGATATCTAATCATTCATATGAGTCATATATAGCCCAATAAAAGTTTAATTTTTCATTTAATCAGAGATACAGTATTTGGGAAAAATTTGATTGCGATTATATCACTGATTATTTGCCTCAAATACAAGAATTGCATTCGACTAATATGACATCGAGAACCACATCAACAACAGAATCGACCGCTTCTATCACTACTACTATCAAACCTCAACCAACATCTTCTTATTGGGTGACAATTATTGCCTTAACTCTAATATTCTTGTGCTTCGGTTTAATTATATTCTTCCCGCTGTTGGCCTTCAGAAAGATTAAGAAAAACACAAATTAAATTTATTTGACAAAAGACACCACAACTACACCACAACTACTGAATAAGAATAATAATAAGTTTGCACAAAATTAAACTTAATCTAAACAATATACTTTTATTCGAAAATAATTTTTATTTTAAAAATTTATTTTTAGTTGAATTAAAAATACCTTTGATATAAAATAATCAAATGACTTGATTTTGTTAAATTATCATTATACAACTGAGAATCAGGATCAATAATAAGAAACTCATTTTTTTAAATACTCATTATTGAATAATATAAGTTTAATTCGCTTTTGAATTTATAAATTCTTTTCGAAGAAATGTTGAGATAAATGGAAATAATGTTTATCTGTAAGTGAACTCGACATAAATCAAGTAATAAGAAGGGCATTTGAGTGCCATTACTGACATTTATCACTAATTTAATGGCCACTAAACACGATTGTAAACCAACTTTTTATTATTGTTATAAAAATGGAATATAATTCAAGAGAATGAATAACTCAATTAAATTATGTATTTGTTTGTTGTGATGAATGACTTGCCCCTCTCTCACACTGATTAGGGCCTGGCTCAACATAATTAAAATTTTATTAACATTTGTT
Source organism: Fuscozetes fuscipes (assembly GCA_034702105.1). NCBI lineage: Eukaryota > Metazoa > Arthropoda > Arachnida > Sarcoptiformes > Ceratozetidae > Fuscozetes > Fuscozetes fuscipes. Next base: position 18,955 of record JAQGCS010000015.1, read on the forward strand.
TGTTACAACAGTAGTGTTTTAATTGACATTTAAAACGGTAATCAAAATAAGGCATAATATAGTGTTAGACATACTTCAAGAATAGCGAACAAATATAAGTGTGTGCTGTTATGTATGGGCACAAGAATACAGAGCCACTCATTCTTCAGATATCGATTGACTGAGTATTACATGAATTACTAGTTTGGAGTATCAAATGTTTAATTGACTCCTTATTAATGGTTGAGTTAATGCCTGAGATTATAATAAAAGTGAAATCATATAACAGCGCAAAACAGACAAATAATATTCTGTATTAACTCAACAGACATTAACTTAGAAGAGAAAGTTTGAGCTCATCATAAATGACAGACATTATTATATGTCTTTAGCGACGGGCGGTTTTAGTAGCACTGCTTCACCGCTCCTGTATTTGACACATTCGTAGACATTAATTTATGAGTAATCGTGTAATAGTTAGTAATATCTTATCGTCAATCGTATTATCAATATTTTGGTGCTTATAATCAGCATAAATGCATCGCTTTCTAGTTATAGTTAAGCACACACTCCAGGCTTAACGCACACACATTCAGCTCTCGGTTTATGCAAAAACATCTTTTCATTCCTCTATTCCCTAACCAAACAATTCTTTTCCTCATTTCAATTCGCGGTTCCTTTTTATAAAAATAATTGTATTCTAATTAGTGAAAAATTTCTTCTTGTTCAATTGTAAAATTTTGGTTCAATTTTTTCCTTAAAATTATCAAAGTTTTGCGTTAGATTTTATTTACTCAAGATAAAAATTACTTCTATCTTGCTCATCTCCGTAATGAAAAATAATAAATTACCAGAAACTTAATCTTCTTATTCGGTAATTCTATATTTATATTGAGTGCGAATTAGATAATTAAAGTCTAATATTTGATTAAAAGCTGTATTTGTTTTTAAGCAGTATATGATTGGATGCTTTAAGTGATAAAATTGTGGAGTAATTGCTGTCATCACTTCATTCTTACCGTTAATTCCGAGTCATTTATACAGAAATGGAGTGCAGACAACGTTCTGTGAAAAGCCGGTGCAGAACTCGCTTCAATTCGTGGCAAATCCAAAAACTAGAACAAGTATTTGGTAAGACACATTACCCTGATGCTAAACAAATGGAAAAGTTGTCCGTTCTAACTGACATTTCTACGCATAAGATGCAGGCAAGTTTGCAACTTTGAACATTTCACTCAAGATATTCATTATTTGATTTATTTGTTGTGTTAGATATGGTTTCAAAACAGAAGAGCGAAATGGCGTAAGAGCTCTCGGCTCAGAAACTTTGGTGGTTTGGCTTCAGTCAAAGAAACTGAATACGTGCCGGCACCGCATATCACTGACACATTCAAATCATTTTATTTGCAAGACTATAATATTTACTTCAATCAAATACAAGCAAATAATGTGAGTCTTAAATCTTATTTGAATAATAATTTGTGAATTTCGTTCATTTAAAAAAATGCTATCAAATAATTTGAAGGAATGCAACGAAAATAATGCAATAGATTTGAGTAAAGGATCTCTGAGTGATAGTGAGTTATGGCCACAATCGATGCCAACAGAGTCTCAAATCTATGAGAAGTCAAGTGCTTACAAGAAATTGGGAGGAATTACAAGCGTTCGTCTCAATGATCACATGAATGCATTTGAATATCCGGCGGCCCATTATAGCAGGCATTACATCGACAATAAGAAGGAGATGCCATCACTGGCATCGTTTGCATTTGCATCCAATCAAAGTATGTCATCCTTATTGTTTGCGCCAACACTCGTTCACAACAAACCCATACATTCTGGCGATGAATACGATTCTGATATTCAAAACACTTATTTCAACAAATAATAAGACGAAAAAATAAATTCAATCCTAAAAATGTTTGGCACAAAAATAATTCCGTGAATTTCAAGTTTTAGTTCTTCGGTTTGAATGAAAAAATAATAGTTTGGAAGCAAACAAAAGAAATTGTATTCATTTCTATTAAAAACCGATAAAAATAAAATACATCATGATAATTACATGTATTCTGCTAATTGGCGTTATTTTTTATTTGAAAACTAAGAGAAGATCTGCCGATAAGTCATAAGTCGTGCGATTGGAATGTCATTGAGTTTTGTTTTTCTAACCGAAAGCGAGACCTTTTAAGCAATCGCTGAAGAAAATGGAAAAAATTTTTATTCGTATTATGCATACAATAGTTGGAATCAATTTATTCATATATAAATATAGATATTTATATGGAAATGGAGGTTACGTTAGGCCCGACAGAACACTAGGCATTGTTTTTAATAACAAGAAAAAAATCATTGCATTTGCGATCATAGCGATCGCCTCTGTGTTTGATGTGATTGAATTCAATTCAATTGAATTGCATTTTATCATTGAATATGAAAAACGTTCGTTTAGTTTCCTCTCATATCTCTTTACAAATCGTTTTCCCCACCAATGAATCGGAAGCCAAACAAATCTGTGATACAATTTGACAGAAGCGTAGCTTAACTTAAATCAAATCAATTTCTACGACAAAAATATATATTCAAAATGTGACAAATTCTATAAATATATGAAAAAACCCTTTTCTATAATATAAGAAACACTTGTTTTTCAGATCAAATTCACATTTCTATGCGATTAAGTCTTATATCAAATAACTTTGTTTTGTATTTTGAATTCTTAACTAATATTTGTCTGAAATTCTTTTGTCCGAACATTTCTATTATGAAATTTTAATTAATTTCTTTGAAAGCATTTGATTAATGATTTGCTATACGAATGGATTCATAGGAAACACAACATTTGATTCAAAAGATAATTCATTTCATGGGATCTCTTAATTTAAACTTTAATCTGAAAGCAATTAAGAAATAAATTAAAATTAATGACTAAATAAGGATTTAATTAAAATTAGACGAAAGTTAAATAAAATTTATTTGTGGAGCAGTTGTGGCCCTAAATCTGTTTCCGCCACTCATTTGGCAAACAGTAGAACAGAGAATATTGGAAGAAATAATTGTGCGGTTCTCTACTCTGCCTAATATCTGTTCCCAACACGAGTCTCAATGAAAATATTATTGAGAGCCAGTGAACACTACTGAACAGCACTGGAACAGTAGTGAACGCGAGTGCGTTTGACAGGTATGAGACAACGTCCACATCGCTGTTAGGAAGCTGTTCCGCACTCTCCTCACTCTCCAATTGTGTCCCAAATATTATTTACGGTCACAACTGACTCACACGCTTCACATCTCATCAACTTTTATAAGTTTTTTCTCCATATATGAGATGACAATCAGAGATACTCTCTCTTAATGTTTTTCAATGAAATCACTTCCAATGAGTACCCATTTTTGCCGATAAAAAAGTTATGACCACTACTGATGACAAGGATAGCAATGCATGTAATGATTCTCTACTTTTCATGAGTGGAGTCATTGTGTGCCATAATTTTCTGACATAATTGACTTCAGAATTGGATTCGGCTTTCTTTAACTCAAACACTAATCGACTCTTTCATATCTGACATAAAACTTAAGACCTCTCTTAATATTCAAAAGAAATTCTGATGGATAACAAATAAAAAGTACTTTTATTCTGAGTATATATCAAAGCACAATTGACGACAAATTCTTGATCTAATCCAAAATTACACCGAATATTGTTTTTGATGATAAATGAGTGCTATAATTATCTCAAAGCTCTGATAAAAGGATTAACGAAATTGTTATATAAAAAGATTGAATGCATTCTTCTGTTTGTTTTTTTTACTGCTTTATGACTTAATTGAGCGAATCATTTATATATTAATCATTTTTGTTCTATTCTTTACCTTAAGGAACAAAGTTTCATAAAATTGTAAATAATTGTTATGACGGCTATAATTAATTATTTTATTATACTTTTGAATATTGAATTAACATTTGAAACAATCAAAAAATTGGTTCTCTTTCGCCAAAAACATTGAATTCATTTGTGAATTCATTAGAAATAATGTTTATTTAATATAATATAAGAATAAATTTAATTGTTTTGATTAATGGATTGTCATTTAATTGATTATTAAATAGCCTTAATCCCACGTCAGGAACGCACAGGTCTTCAGTTGTGATGATTTGAAAGCACCCACACATTCGTTGATCACACAATTTGTAGGCGAAATCATTTTCGGGAGGGTTTCGATTTTGTTTTTTGCCAAAGAATTATGTATTAATTCAGTGAAAATTACAGAGTTTTCAGGAAAAATAATAGATATTAACAACTTTTAAATAATAATTTACTGGATTATGAATATATGATAATTGTAATTAAAATTACAATAAAAATGTGCATGATTAATATTATAAAAGTTAAGATAAAATCAGGAAATGTTATTTTTTTGGAAAATTGAGTTCGTTTTGAATATTTTGCAGAAAATCTTAAGAAATATGCGAACAAATCAAATGTTTGGACAATAATAATGTAAAAGAGTATTCAATAGAAACTCTTTTTAGAGCAAAGCCTTACAACAAAGACATTCAAATTATAACTTTTGCATAATTTAAATGCAAAGCTTTACTCTTCTATTGATGTGGAGTACAATATCTCAACATTTTTGTGGGAATCAACGCTTATTATTAGAGTATAATATATTCTTCGATATATATCTTTTGGTGGATTATTTATCCATTAAAGTTAGCGAAAGTGATTCAAATAGGTTTCATTGTCAGAGGCGTACCTCAACACAAGAGTTAATTTAAAATTTGTCCATAATCATTTGGTTTGAGGGTTCAAAATATATCTGTCCTTTGAATAAAGTTTTTGCTTTAATTACATTTTTAAAGGCATTGAAAAAAGTTATGTGAATTAATTAAAAAACTACACAAAAGTAAATATAATTAAATTATTTGGAAAACGCCTCTGAATTGACACTTAAGCGGTTTGGAAAGTTATGCCAATTGTTAGGACGGCTGACCGCATATTAAATACACTTTCAATATATTCAGTGCAACAAATCATAAGTTAGAGTATTTAGAGGACTGTAAGAGTGAGGGCATAACTATTACGACGACTTATGATAAGTATGTTTTGCACTTCGATGACAAAGGGGTAGAAAATATGTGTCACGAAATTAAATCGATTTTTTCATATTTTTTGATAATCTTTGATATAAGGCCTGCTTTGGGCCAAACTCTCATTCAATTTGTAAATTCAATTGAATAGCAAATGTCGAGAATATGTGTGTATTTTGTGTTTTGTGACTGAGATTTGTGTCATATAATGTGAAGACCCACAGCACAGAACACTTGTGCATTAAAGCCCTCTTTTGTAGTTTTTAAAAATCGGGAGCCATAGTGCCGTATCCATCCCTTCCTCTCCCTTTGAATGAGTGGAAAGGCATACAATATAATACAATATAAACGGTTAGAAGCACTGAAATTTGTTGAGAAAATGAGTTAGCGTTTTAGGTTCGCCAAGTGTTCCTGACAGGTCCCCGGGCTAAGGACTCGCTATTCTGCCATTGGATCAAATACATATGCTTTCGCTACTGCTATGCACACCACCACCGCTCGCATGCCTTTTGCCTATTTTTCTATTTGTATTCTTATATTTTCAAAACTTATTCTCTATTTTAAAATTCCTTTTTTATATTCTTTTTGACAGATTCTGTGTTTCTCTCTATAAACTCATATATCAAACACTTTTTATATTCAATAATCCATTCAAACAATTAGAAGACTTTCATTTGACGACTAAATCAATGCTCAAACAATCAAACGGTAAAATCAATCAAATTTGATGCATTCCTTCTAAATGATCAAATATTTTTTCACCAAGATAAAGGTCTCATTCAATGAATATTTTATTGTCGTCTGGTTAATTTTATATACATTAAAGTTACTTCATCATTTATTGGAAAATAAGTTCAACTCTTTTTCAACTTGAAATTAAAAAAATAATCAGCTTATCTAAAAAAAATATTGCTCTTGCTCAATTATTTCATAATGAATAATAATCGTGTTGTACATAGATTAATTTTGTACATCTCTCATTATTAGATAATGAGTAAAAATAGCAGCAAAAATACTCCAAATGTTATTAAAAGTAATTTTAATGGTGTAATCTAGTTAAACCAAGTTATAAGTACTAAACAAGTATTCTTTCTATTAAGGAATAAATCTAAAAGAAAAAGAAATGGATTGTGTGCTGAGAGTGAGGCATATATTGCAATAATAAAGCCCTATAGCAAGTGATGGACTTCTGTGTGGAGTCAATTTTGCTCCAATACCTCAATTGACCCGCAATTCGTTCGGTTTTTCTCGGGTTTGTCACAAACTTTATTTAATTCGCTTCAAAGAGTTTGTTATATTCGCGCCTTTGAGTCGAGATGTGACTTAACTCTATTTACTCCTTTTAATATACAATACAAATACAAAAAAGTTTTCGGTTAATTAAGAAAAACAAATACTCACTGATGAGTTTAGAAGAGATGAAAATGTAATTATGAGTGAGTTCTCACATTTCTCTCTGACTCGTCTAAAAGCGATTTAATTATATTGAAATGTTGTGTAAGAATTTCTCTGAGATGTTATCTAAAGAGATAATTGAAGGCTTAGTCCTAATATTAATCACAAATTAGAATGAAGTTAAATATCAGAGCGTAAGACAAAAAGCATAAACATATGTAATAAACGCCGAATTAAATTCGCTTTTGTTTGGCGGCGACTCTACGGAAAGGATAGGGCAGAGAAAGTTAGGGTTAGGTAAAGGCATAAGTGAATTACTTTACATAACATTTTTATTAATTTCAACTAAAGTTCTCAACACATTTTGTGTTTAATATGCATCACTTCACTTAATTCAAGTGAGACTCACATAAGAACCTAAAAAATAATTTCAAACTTTGTTTTAGTGGATATGAAGTCGGAATTGAAGTTCGCATTATTAACAACTCGTCTAACGACAAGTCACTCACTTTATTAATAATATCTAATAATCTCAAAACACTTTTATTCAGAATAAATTATACTTTTTTGAAAGGTATTAGTTGAAAAAAGGCAACCATGTTCACTTTTAATATATTAAATACGGTTTATATTGTTTACGAATTTGCATTTTTGCTTTCCCCTCGAGTTAGCCTGTTCATGAGGGTGTGCAAAATTCATAATAATTAGACACACAATATATTAATTTATACATAAATGTATTCAACGTTCTGTGAAAATATAACTTATCTAAGAATATAATAGCGATGTTCTGATGTCTCAATCTTTTCAACATTTTCTTAATGTTTTCTAATGAAACAAAACATGATTTTCATAAATTTGAATCAAAAACAGAATATCATTCTCCATATCAGAGATTTTTGAAACAAGACTTTCCCTCTATTGTAAAAACAGTATGTTTTTGATGACATATCAAGATTTGACTTTAATATAAGGCCTCAATTATGAGCAATAATAATATTATTACTTTTGATATAAAATCTGAAGAATTGAATTGATTTAAGATTTGAAACGCATCGCATTTGATAGCAGTCATGGGTCTCATATGCTTTTGGCAGCCATTCATTGGGCTGAGAATTGAGGAAAATTATTAAAACTAAGTCGAATCTAATATACCTGAATATATTAACTTTGAAAAAGGGAAGGAGTTGTTGTATGGAATGAGTGGTGAGCGATGCTGTTGTTAGCAGTGCCTGTTAGTGATGTTTAATGGTTCTTATTGTAGATCATTAGCCAACTTAAGTGAATATGTTATATAAGTTTATGTATAAATATATAAGCGCTTAACGCATATTTTGGTCGCAATTCATTTGCACCCCTTCCCCCTTTCATTTATGCATCGCATTAAAAGATCGTTTATTGCTATTAATAATGTGGATCACAATACAGCTGTTACTAACTCTATGCTAACTGTTCTCAAACAGTGTTGAGTGAGTTGTGACTCCAATCAGAGCAGTCCTATAGTCATTTCTCTCATATCATAAATACTTTGTTAGTTTGCCTTTTATTAGGGAAACAGTGCTCAGCACTACCTAAACATCTAATGATCGACTATTTCTCTTATATAACATTTCGATATTAACTCTAATATATGTTTGAATATCATATCATAACTCACTGTAACTCTCGACTCAATCGAAAAATGTTAGGCTTTTCTCGCACTCAGAGATGATTTAGCGGCCGATGAATGATAAATGAATTCACACATTGAATGAACCCATTCCCAGACATAACACAAATCCAATTTATTTGACAAAATCGATTGCCTTACGATTAAATCCCTTAACATTTACTCTTAATATTGGTTTTGATGTCTCGAATAAAAAACATCAGAAAATTTCAAAATTTTTCGCTCGAATTGATTTATCCTTTCGTACAAAATATAATAAATTTAATAGAAATAAAGTAAAGCGATATTTGTTTAACATTTCCTATCATATAGTGCTCCGCATGTAATGCATGAAAATCCAATTTAGAGTTTCAAATACACATCAAAACATTATTTGAAATTATTCTGAGTAAAGTCGATGGATGTAATTGAAACAAAATAAACCCCATTTCACTATATATGGCACTATATCTCAAATTTTTAGATTAGATTTTTTTCTTCAATCATACAAATTCTGAGCAATACTTTGGGCTCACATTTAACTCATTTAAAACAATTTAAGCATAAAATAAATTTTGAAAAACAGCAAAGCTCATATAATAGTTCTCTTTTCTCGAAATTCGATTCTACTGTTTCTCTCCGGGCATTTAAAATATGTTTTCTTTCACTTTATAACATATTTTCATTATATTTTGTTTTTAAACTGAGAACAGAAAAAATTTATATAATATTATAATCGTATACACAATATATAGGCATAAAATCTGTGCCGACTGTCGACTGGCGTAACCTTTTCTGCATCTTTTGACTACAATTTCATTTTTTTATTGCAAATAAAATGGATCGGAAACAATTTTTCTCCGTTCGTAAAAGTTTTATATTATTGGAAAAAAATAAAATGTAATAAGAATAGCAATTCTGTAGTCGTTTCACATTTGCATTCACTTAAGTTTAGACAAAACGAATCAAACATTCATTTATATTATTCTCAAATGTTCCAAATCAGAGAACCCCTCAAATCATTTAACAATATTTGTTTTCAAAACCATTTAGAATTAGAGGAAATCCAATCCATTTTTTCATTCAATTCAATGTAAAATGATTTTACTTTAAGTTTGAGATTTAAGGGAAAGGATGGAATGGGGGGAATGGGAGAATGGGGATCTCAATTCTCTTCTGCATTACAACAAGTTTTGTTACCACATAAATAAAGTATTGCATAAGTTTGCCGATCAGCTAATTCGACCCATCCCTTGGATAAGCGAAAAATAGAACCCTGCCTTAAATATCTAAAATTTTCATGATGAATTGCTGTGATTTAATTTGAAGGTTTGACGAGAGAATAAAAGAATCAATGAATACGAATCAATAAATATCTTTTTTATTTGTTTCCATTCAATTAAAGGAAATCTATTTCTAGAAAATAATTAATTAATGGAAATGTCCTAGAACATACTTGAACAAAACAAATTTACATAAAGTGACTCATTTTAATATAATTTGGAGGCATTTAATTTGTAACTTAAACTAAATTGGAGGCAGAAATGTATACATAATTATATTTGAAATGGGATGTATTGTAAATTGTACAAGGTGTATCGGCGTATTGCTCACATGTTATACACGCAGAGTATTTCTCTAAACATTTTATTTGTTTTCCTAAAACTTTAAATCAAATAATTTGATGCAAATGTAATGAACTCTATATTACATATAAATGAAATAAATTAGAAATTAAATACCGATTCAAACGTTATGACTGCAAAAGAAATGTTAGCCTTTTATCTGTGAATTGGAACTCATTTGTATGTCTTGAGCCCAAAGTTATTTATGATTATATCATACAATTATATCAATTAAAACATCTCTAATAATATTTAGTTTATTATATTATACATAATATTGTGTACATTAAATAGCGATTCATTTGTGGACATTAATCATCGTTGACTTTGATCTCGACATCGCTGTCATCGACTTCTTCGTCGTCGTCATCTTCGGAATCGTCGGTTTGCATATCATTGTCGTGAGTGTCGATTAACTGCAATCTGTTTGCGTTCATTTCATAGTTAGATAATGACATAACTGAACCAAAGTTATTCTGATGACTCATATGTTGACCCTCTTTGTCCATTCCATGACTATTAACTGTTGCCAATGATATGTTTCCATTAGTATATGGCGGACGAGTAGTTACCACTGATGACGAGGCGATTGGATCACTCAGATCTGGTGTATGACACGAATTGTCTTTTATTTAACTTCGCATAAAAACTCTGAATGTGTTATCTCTCACCTGGATTTGGATTGTTTTTGGTGGGAAGAGTCTGCTCACGAGTGCCGCCCGAAGAGAGTAGTTCTCGTTCTTTGGAGTTTCTCCATTTCATACGACGGTTTTGAAACCATATCTTCACCTGAATTACCAAAAAAGTATTGTTTTGAGTAATCTTTAATTCATTGGATAAAAACGAATAGTGACTAAAAGTGAAAATCATTGGTGTTTTGAGGCGAGGAATAAAACTTTTAAATGGGGTTTGCATTGAAATGAGAGGACAGGGAATCATCTTTCAATCGGTTTTCGGTGCAAAAGAGCAAAACTCGACGAAATGGTTTTTATTTGTCATAAGTACTCATTTGATATTCAGAGCAAACAATGGCAACCAATTTAAGTATAAGACGTAAAAATTGTTTGTATCGCAAAATTATATAATACAGCAATAGAGGCATAATTTGTGCCATAACTCCATTCGCATATTATGTATGAGTTGGCAAACAAATTGCTTGTAAAGAGGATATCAGTGCGAACCGGCCCATTAGGCAGCAGCTGTTGACCGACCATAACATCCAACAGTCGCGTATCCGCTCAAAAATTTTAAAATTCTTATTCTGTTCAACACTTTTTTCATTGACGACATCGATATTGAATGTAAAATGTATTTGAATTGAAATGAAATCACAAATCAATAGAAGGATAGAAACGCACAAAAAGTGCTTAAACTCTTACTTCAGTGCATTACACAAATGCCTTATCGCAAGTCTAACGAAATTGACTTTCAATTAGTCAATAAACACAACAATCATTTTTTGTTTGCACATTCGTTATGCCTATTGAAAATTGATGAAAACTTTGCTTGATCAGTTGGAAAATACAAATAAAGAAAATGGGTTGTAATAGAGAGCAGTGACGCCACTGACAAGTATATGAAAACATTATACAATGAGATTTTTAGTGATGCCTTTCAATGCCTTCTTCGCCATTCAAACCTTATAAGCCATTTATGCATTGGAATGCCTTTTGCAATATCTGGTGCCATATCTGGCATTCGGTAATACCGGTAATGATCACATCAGCCATAAGTTTTTCGCACAAATCTACTGCTTTCTGATGTGATCCTCACTTTATAGAGAAGCACAGCCTCTCATTCTTATGGCTAGTGATCGAGCTTTCAATGCATGTTCTTCGGCAGTGTTCTCCTCTTTTGAAGCTCTAAACGATCTCCACTTTAAGTCACAGCTGACGTAAAGTAGTCTCAATTCTAAGCCATCTCTTTATTCTTCTTCTACTCCAACAAAATATAATATTATATTTTGATTCCGATTTATGCAACGAATCAAAAAAATTAAATAAATGTATGTTTTGTTTGATTCAATTCATTGTGTGTTTCACAACAAAAACACAATTTATTAAACAATTTATGCAAAAACTATAGGAATAACTTTAATATCAATTTTCTTTGATTAGACGCTGAATGCCTTTAAGTAATAAATTTTTATTATCTCGTTATGGAATTAAAGGTAATAATCATCGCTTTAATGTTAATGCGATCATTAGCTTTGCCACTATTACTCAGTTAACCAAAATAATCAACAGTTTAGATCTCAACACAATTTTCAGCCCTTTTTGAGCCTATATTCCAATCGAGCATTTGTTGTATACAAAAGTCATTTCAACTTTTTTTGTTTCACAAATCTTTGAGACAATCGTGTCTTAAAAGCTATTCGTAAATCTAAGCAAGAGCATAAAAATGAGTCGATATCCAGTCAACTGTATAAATATGATAAAATTATCATTTTTTCTGTCTATCGATAAATCATTTTTTGAATTGAGATTTGGGCCAATTTTATTAATTTTTGAGCGCTTTTATTATATCAATATTTGATCGAAACTATAATTAGTTCATCAAATGGATGAATGTTTATTAAATACGAAACAAAAACTACATAATTAAGGAAAACTTAGTTTAATAAAGAAAAAGGTGTAATTTAATTCTGTGCGAAAACAATTACTTCTGTGTCAGCAGTTTCTTAACTTTTTTGTTATAATTCAATCTGATATTCAAATTTATTAATTAATTGAAAAGCAGTGCTTTAAGCCTCGAATTACTGGATTCGTATCGAATTGATTAATAAAATATTAATGTTTTGCTCGATTCAAAATCACAGATAAATTTTGATTAATATTTGAAAAAGTATTGGCAAATGTGAGCCAAGGATATCAGACAACTCTATATCAATCATATGCTGTCGAATAAACTTATTTTGAATAAAAAGCCAAACAATAGAAAGAGAATGTCTTAAAAATTAAGGCTTTATTAAGTGATTAATCAAATTCGAAAACTTTTTATTATTCAATATATAATTGAATCGAATAAATAACTGATTAAATGATTGAAATGTACTCAAAACAGTTTCGATTAATAAATTTTGAAAAACCATTAATAATTGATTACAAGATTGAATTGGAAGATAAATTTTCAATCAAATATTATTTGTTAAGTAAGGAAATTGAGAAAATTGATAATTTATTGCAATATAAGAAAATACCCATTTATTTAATGGCTTTTATTAGAGTCCGGAGTAGTTTTGCTTTTAAATTATTTTTGATTGAAAACAAATGCTTTCGAAATATTCGCTTATGTTTTGTGTAATGAATTTATGAATTATTTATTACTTATTGAATCCTTTTATTAAACTTATATGGTATTAATTTTAAGTACTTTTGGTTTATATAACGATAACCAAAAGGGTTAAACTGCAAAAAATATATCAAACACTGTATGACAAATGGATTTGTTGTCTCACGAACTCTATATTAAACTATTTAATACAAATTAAATCATAGCTTTCATGACTTGTTTCTCCTCCAAAAAGCTCTCAATTCATATACAAAAATAATTACAATTCATTGAACGCAAACATTAGATGTGAATCAAGAGATGTTTGGCAGAAGATGTTCTCTGCAACACATCCTGTAATTATAGCGCTTTCCTCACTGTTTGAGTGTCTCTTCACGTATTATTTGTCAAAATCTAATTATCTTTAATTCTCGATTCATCACAACTGTGCTATTCTGTGCACAAATTGGTTCACAAATACTTTAATTTATTTCTAAAACATGAAATTTTAATGAAGTTATCAACTTTTATATCATGACTCTACCTGTAATTCAAAAAAATTTCAAATTCACTATCGATTACTATTCGAAAGAATAAAAAACATAAATGTTTAGCACTTTATTTAACCGAAAATATTTGTTTCAATTATTTGCTAATATTTGAAATGCGATAAACTTTAGGCTAAAAATTTTAAAAATCCAAAATAGAATCATCAATTGTGAAGCCTAGACTATTAACCCTCATATAACGATCCCAGTTTCTCTATATCTGATTATCACAATTAAATGCGTTATCTTTCAGATTGTTTTTGTTTGTTTTCTAACAATTCATTTGGAAAACTAATGAATTTTAGAATAAATTAAAACAGAATTAAGTTATCAAACAATCAGTAAAACAACATTCCAGTGATAGGCGGGTTTGGCTCTACTCTAATGACTAACTTTTTATTCACTCAAATGCTTTGATTTATTTCAATCAGCGCTTGAAAAAGATTATCACATATTATCACAAAATTTCTATTAAAAAACAATTCTTAAAATATAACTTTCAATCAAATCATAATTTTAATTATTTCTGAGATAATTAAAGATAAGGTTTGATTTAAAATCAAAATAACATTCATTTTGAAAGTTATTGATAGCGATTGCAATGGAATTAGAATACGAACTCACATACAGTTGACTGCAATTCACTCATTGATGAACACAAGGAAAGAGTCTTTTTAGACGACAAAAATGATTCAATGAATTGTACGCTTCGATTATCATTAGCACAGATGTGTCACATATGAAGATTAAATAACTGGTTAAGGCCTTAGAGTGTCTGCTTTTCGGTCAATTCTTGTCAAATAATGGCATCATTTGAATATTTAATCAATGGATGGTTTCTTCATTAATCATGTCTTTCGTGAAAATTAGCCTCAATTTTCTATCAAAGACTAAAAGACTAAGAATAAAATTATGTGAATATGAATAGAGATTTCGATTATAAGAGACCCAGAAGTTAAATAGACACAAATAAAATGAAATGAATTGAAGCGAAAAATATTATAACATTTGATGGCTTCACAATGAATGCCACACAATATGTGAATATTCCAAATAATTTTGATTCTATATTCAAATTACTAAACATTTGAGCGAAAGAATCGAAATAAATATGAAAACTCTATTTGTGTTCTTATTATTAGTTATGAAGAGTTATATATTCATTTGAAACGAAAAATCGTATTGAATTCGTATTCAATTTCTTTATACGATTCAGATTTGATGTTAATGTTTGAGAAATGCTCTACTCTTGTGTCTGTCTCTCCTCTCTTTTCTCTCTATAACTGTATTTCAAGAGTTTTAGTGTTGGTTTTGATTGTGTATTGAAAGAGCTGATTATGCTGTGCCTCAAACACAATCAAATATATGAAAAAGAAGAAGAAAACCAATACAGACAACAGCTGTGGGAGATGGACAAAAGCAAACCGACTCCTAATATGACTCGTATAAGAAAATAGCCCCAAAATCCAGATATGAAAACACAGGACACACATTATATCACTTTTCAGGCAATGTTTGGCAAAACATAACTATCATTCTGTGAGCTAAACAAAAAACACTTTAATCTTATCGATAGCCGAAACACATATGCATTACACCCAAAATTGATTAACAAAATCCAATTAATCGATACAAATCTCATGAGTCAGTGAATTATCACATATTCAAACTAATCCAGACAACTAATTAAATGTTATTTTTATCCAAAGAATTATGCAAATCATTAAATGATTTATTTATTAATGAGTCGTTTAAATAATTTATTTCAAAACTAAAATCAGAAGAAAATCTTCTTTTTGTTTGATTACGTTATTATATGAAAAGCTATAGTAATATAACCTAAGTATCAATAAAACAGAAATCGTCTCATAAATAGCTAATGACTTAACTAAACAACTAAAGAGTAAAGAGAATAAGTAAAGCAAAAGCCAACAAAAAGTTTTCAGAAATAATGAGGGATTTGTCAAAAAAGAACACCTCTTATCAGAATTGTTATAAAAGCTTTGTTAAGTTAATATATCCGGATAATTATTACCCGTCATAGAGAATAAAATTATTGAATAACTTATAATTAGAGGCAAACATTGTCTGCAATACATATCAAAAGCTAAGAGAGAAAAATCTCATTAATTATCCGATGATATATTTCGATCACTTTTATGGCACTATCAGTAATCACTTATATTGTGTGCGCTCTAAGTTATAGCGGTAGGAGAGGAACAGCGCAGAGCACAGCATAATTTTATACAATAGGCTCAATAAACGCTTACCTGTGAGTCTTTGAGTCCGAGTTTTTCAGCCAGTTTTTTCCGATCAGGTTTACTGATATATTTTTGAATTTGAAATCGCTTTTCGAGTCCCTGACGCTGTGCGTCCGAAAACACCGCTCTCCTCATCATTCCTCGTCTGGGTTTTCCGCGCGCAGCCGCTGCCCATGGAAATGATGCCGCAAAATGAAGACCAAGTGGATGGCCATGAGGATGATGTGGATGCTGGTGATGGTTGGCCTGTGATGACAGACCGTTCGACAGCCCATTTCCACAGTTTATGACATTCGCTAATTGGGAGACATTGCTTACATTCGACCCTATAATTAGTGAATATAATGTTTTGTCACTTAATTTCAATCGATTTCATTGCATTTCAAATATATTTGGCGTAAAAGGCTTTCAATTAATAGAGAACTAAACGACTGAAAGAAACTTTAATTAATTGGAAGCTCACAAATAATTTATTCGCCATTAGTTTTGCGATTAAAATGTTGTGAATAAAAGGCTAGTATTTATGCATTGGTTGGTATAAAAATGTAATGTAAATGCAATTTATTTATTTTTGAGCTCCAGGTCTTTGAATGCGCTCATCATTTGATGCTTGAAGTGCTATAATATTAAAACATATTAAACGTTGGTTTCATATATACTGTTATTATTGAAGAGCTGTTAACAAAAGATTCAATTATGAGGCTATGAAAGAGCCGAACAAATCCTCTATTAGCCGGGTATTAGACTGTTTATTTTGGCGAATAAAAAGCTCGTCTCAACAAAACGTCTGTAATTATAGTTCACAACTGTTTCCAAAGAGAGTGAACACAAACGCTAAGAAGGCTTAGCAAAGGTTTGCCTAAAAACTACATAACAAAAGCACTTTTCACCACATTTTGTTCGCTATGTTTGTGTATTCCTTGTATTGAATACCAGAAACCACTTTATGTCTATTTATATAAAGCATATGCCCATCACTGCCCGCCAATACCCCACCAATTGTGGTCACCCTAAATATACACACTTATACTCCAATAGTGGACACAATCACAAACAATGTTCACTCGAATCGAGTAATAAAATAAACTTTAATAACATTTTTGCCACTTTTCAATCAACTGAGTCTTTTTGTGTGAAAAATCAAAACGCCTGCAGTTTCTTGGGCTCACAATTTTAAGAACTTCCACACAATATGTATAGCATTTATTCCGTATAGCAATCAATAGTATTTTGCTGTCATTTATTTGGTATAATAGACTATTATACACATATTTGTGAGAATCCATTACCTGTTAAATAAGGTGTACGACAGGCCACCAGTGACTGGAAATGTGATTCGAGGAACGGTCGGGCGATTGGTTTACTGATACCCGAATAGTTGTAAATACCAAATGCTTCGTTCAGATTAGTCGCAGCTATAATCAAATGAGAAGAAGAAGTAATAATTTTATTTAAATTTGTCGTAATTTAAGCACAATTTGAACACTCGATAATTCGAGATAAAGCTTTGTTTGCTTAGATTTCGTGATTCATTCCATAATTATTTGCCGATTATTACCGAAGGCTATTATTTTCTTTTTTTCAGAGACTAACTTCAGAATAAGTAAGTGTTTGGCTAAAAAATGCATTCATTTGGCTCTTGGTTTTTCGCTAAAATTAATTTAATGACGGGTTTGTGAGGAATGAATATTTAAAATTTCAAACAATTTTTTCGAGAATCAAAAACAAAAAGTTTAAAATCTTACGGAATTTTCATTCATTAGAATATAATACGAATGAAAGATAATAAACAAAATTATTTGAATTAATTAAGATTTGAGTTCTCACGCAATAAGTTGTAACACAATTATAGTCAACACAACAGTAAATCATATGAACTTAATTTTCAATTATTCATATGTGTATTGTATGGCAATAGATATGCCACACAATAACCAGAGGTGTGATGTGTGGGAAACTGTTTTACATAAAAGAAACGTCTAATCCATTATCTATAGCACTGGTATATTGAGTGTAATGCGATACAGACAGACGTCAACGGATTTAGACCTAAAATCCTATATCGATGCGAACATTAATTTCAAATTTTCATATTTCATAAACTCTGACTTCTATATGACTCAACCAATTGTTCAAAAAACTTATAGAATTACTATTGAAGTGAGTTTTCAATTGGAATTCCGAGTGAAAGCCCTGATTATAATAATCCAGCTATTATTTCTCGGAGAGTAAAAAACGTGAAACAAGTTTTCAATTGATAAGAAGCGAAAGACTTTTTATTTAAATTTGTATTTTAGAGAAGTTTTAGTGGTTTTGGCAAACGATTGACGATTACATTAATAAAACTTGATTTGAATGTGAAATTCATCATCAAATTGAATCATTAGAAACACTACTGAAGGGAAGGGGTCAGAAAAGCGTGGCCTAAATGATGCTCACATCTCAATGATATGTTGTGTTGAAAGACTGAATCAGTTTCAGTGATAATCAAATGTTTGTAACTATAAAACAAAAGTTATATCGCATTCAATCGTTTGTTGATTATTGAAAGTTATGTTAATTGCTATCATTATTGCTCTTATGATTGATAACTATTGTGAGCATCGCTTTGTCTCATACAACAAATACTTCACTCAATTAAATGCAAGTTCTTATATAATATCATAATTTCATGAATAAATAATAAATGAAATATTTTATTCAATGCATTCATTCATTTTGTTTTTTCAAAGCAATATATTTCATATTTTTTGCTTCCATCGCAACAAAGAATTCTTAAGAAAATAAAAATAATATAAAACTGAGAAATAATTTCTGTCTGAAAATTGAATGATGAGATCAGGAGATATTCAGATTGAAAGCTTCATTAAATTCAAATTTACCGAGCTATTATTGGCCCAATGTTTATACCAAGAAACTAAATAGGTTTCAAATTAACTTATTATTATTAAAGTGTATCCTGATTAATTGAGCGTCTGCAGTTTCTCATTATCAATAATAGTCCAACAGATTACTGATTAAATTAGATGAAAATTTGTGGAAACACAATGAATAAAATTATTAAGGCATTATTTTGAGAATATCCATCAAATTTTAAGTATTATTTCTCGAAATATAATTTTTTTTAACAAAAGTTACGCAAAAAACGTGACGTTTTGGTGAAATTTCATGAAAAAAATTCACAGAATATTTATCTAAAAAAAATTAGATCCGAGATATGAACTCAGAATCCATTGCATGAAAATCAGTTCAATCTTTTGGAAATGCTGTGCAAAACTGGTGAAGGCATTCCTTGACTGCCATATAAGTCAATATAATTTTGATTAATTGAGTAAATATTTTTGCTTTTCTTCGAAGAATTCACGACAAAAACTAAACAACTTTTTCATTTAGCTTTGATTTGAAACTTAATGCCTCTATAATTGATAGTCAATATACTAAATAACTCGAGAATTGGATACTATTTTAAATCAATTCAAATGATTTTATATTAAATGATTCGGAATAACTTTGAATTCAATTATGACTAAAATTTGTTGAGTGCCTCCAAATTAAATGAATTCAGTTATCGATGAATCAATTTTTTGGACCATTTTTCCAAAGCTTTTTACTCAAACACTGAATAGAAACTGAAGAGAAGCCCAGAGTTAAGTAACCCAATAGTTGGTCTCTCTTTAAATTTTAGACTCAAACAAAGTTTAGTTTTTATTTGAGACCAGCAATTAAGACGTCATTGTAAAGAAAACAGATGAAGTTATCAGAAGATTAGGGTTTAGATCGCGTTTCAGTCCTCATATAACTCGTGACATAACCAGAGTTGTATATGCGATCCGAGTAAACCTCATTATCATTTAATTACAGTTCTCCAGACTTAACGGCATTACAAATATGTGAACACATTTATTCGCTGCTCTCTCTCTCTCTCTCTCTCTCTCTCTCTCTCTCTCTCTCTCCCATCCCTCCCTCTCCCGATGGTTTCCCTCTCATTTGGTAAACTTTGCAAAACTTATATATTTATAAACGAAGTACCGAAACATTAGTGTAATGGTTGCGATACACCGATAATACCTGGTCTGGACTCACACCCAGTATTAATGTTTTTTAAAACACTTAAATTGTAAGTTCCCTCAAACCGTGTATTCGGTGTTTAGCTTTGGATTCATTGGCTTTGGATAGTAATTAAGGCAAAACAATCACTCAGAATGAATAGTGGCGTAACTCGACTACACATTTGTGCAAATTATATGCCTTTCTGACTAACGAAACGAATTAAGGTTTACTTAAATTATGTTTTATTCAAAATTTATTGAAAATATTAAATAAAATGAGTAATTAATTGCGTTTTTTATTGAATACACAAATAAAGTCTTAATTCATATTCACCTTATCTATTGTTGTAAAACAAGTTCTTTATTCTGTGCTCTCGCTTTTGGCCTCTAATTAATTAATTCATATAAAATGTTTCGCTCATAATATTGTTATGCATATAAACTTCAGGTCAAAGGACAGCAAATTATTCCTTTCCAATAGATTTTTTTTAAACTCTGGAATTTTAAGGCCATACCATACCATACGATATCATAGCACCACAACTCCGCCACTTAAAGATAGATATGATTTCGGATAAAAATAATGTATTATATAATGTTTAGCAAAACAAAACTGAGGAGAAGAGTATCGGCGCAACAGATCCGTAACTAATATTCATACAAAATATGAGACTTCGATAAACACTTCGATATAATAATCATTTCATGTCTTCATATATTTCAAAATTATTACTTTTATTACTATTATTATAATAATAAAACTAATCGTTTCATTTAAACACCAAAATCTTTATTTTTCCCATCGCTATTCAGATAATGAATTAATCTTGTAACTTGTTTACTAGGAGAGTCAAGGGAGCGAAAATTTTGTTCGAATATCCTTGCTTAAAATCAAAGCCACTTGAGAACGGCTACAAATTGACATTCTGAATTTTCTTTAAATGTTATCATTTCTTATTGAAATTCAATTAAATAAGTAATGAACTTGGTTATTCCTAATTGTAAATCTGCTAATATTTCATTTAAACCTTTTCTATTTTTTGTTTCCATAAATAATTAGGAAAAGAAAAATGATTTATAAGTGAAAATAATGGCGAAAAATATTGTTTTGAATAAATAACTGAAATGAGTTAACTATTCTTTGAATTGGATTTTTATGAACACAAAAGGCATAAAATTAATTGAATAATGAAATGTTAGATGAATTGATAAATTAAATGAATCGATTAATTCATACAATTATATCTGAGGAAAACCTATACATAATAATGTGGCGATAAATTGTATTTATAGTATGGCATAGAATGAGGTATAGTATGAGGCAATGAATTGCAACCGAATAATAATAGCCGAGAGTTAACGAGAAATATGAGATATTAATGAAATGGTAATAAAAATTGTTTTTCGCCTTAAATACTGATCTACACCTCATTTATTGTTTGCTATTCAAACAAAAGTAGATCTTTTCTTCGTTTCACTATCTTTTAGACTCAATTCTATTGTAATTTTCATTCATTGAATTTGAGGCTCTCTTTAAGAAAAATGAATTTCAATGAGTATATCCTAAGGGAACGCCTTCAGAATTAAGTTAGAAGTCGTTGCTATGTCTCGCCTCCCATTTCTATTCAAAACAATTAATAAGATATGAATTAAAAGCAAAGTTATTAAAGTGCAAAACAGGACTCTATTGAGAAAATTAATTTTAAATTAATGAAATGTGAGCTCAATTGATATTCAGTGCTTTCAATAAGATGTGAGGCCATTGTATAGGAACGCAACCAAACTCTCACAACAATAACAGATCAGTCTTTCTGTTAATAAAACACTCGATTCGCTCAACTAATCAATTATATTGAAAACAGAATCTCCAAAAAATCGATTAAAATATAAAACAAATAATTAGATGATATCAAACTCAGTCCATAACAAGCCTTACATAAGATTCAGTCATTTCATATTTATTTAAGATTAATGACTCATTAATGATGAGAACATTTGAGCAAAAATTAATTTGAAATCATAATGAAAGCAAAATAAAATTGTAAATAATTGTATCTATCATAAATAATTAATCCACGAATGACTAAAACACATAAATACTCTTCAATTGGATATTGAGATACACTTCACAAAACTCCGAGATTTTCACTCAAATTTCCCATTAAGACACTCAAATTTCCCACTAAAACAAATTAATATTTTTATCAGAGATAACCAAGGAGTATAGCCAAAATACCCCCTAGCTTCGCGAGCTCTAACATACTCCCTATAAAAATTGGTCGCGAAGCGGTCGCCATTTATACGACTTTTTCGAAGGAAAAATGGCCCAAAACCCCCGAATTTAAACTAAATTAAGGCTAAAACGGGACTGACTGGACTAAAAACGGGCAATATTACCATACCATATACCCTCTGAAATGAAGTTGCTTGCTTATCCCTGATTTTTATATTCACTGATATCTTGGTTTTAAATTAAAATGCTCGTTGATTGAAAATTCAAAAGTTAAAGGTTTTTAGAATTTTAACTGTTAAGATACAAACTCAGCTTGTTTATTTATTATAAACTCGTTCATTATTCGGAATGGATTGTGATATGAAAATAAGTGTAAAAAGATATGAGTGATTATTACCTGATTCTTTGCTCTCACGAAATGTCATTTGATGAATAGAAGTGTTAGAATCGGGTGAATGTCCATGTCCATTGCCCACTGATGATGCAGCCCAAGGCTGCCATGGAGCTGGCTTTTTTGGTAAATGATGACCCGTTGCCGCTAATACCGCCGAAACACTGAGTAAAGGCTGTTGGCGTGAGGTATACACCGCTGACAATGACAATGGATCCAGAGCTGACTGACAATAGCGCAACATTTGACTCTCTTTAATCACAAACAAAGTAAGGTTAATTATCACATCAATTGGAATCTATAATCTTTTATAAACAAAAATGAGCAAGATAAATTTTCATAATATTTAAAAGCTATAGAGCAAGAATATGATAAAAAATTATCAAACTACTTTAAGCGAGTTTTGCACAAACATTTAAAAATCCTGTCTATGAGAAAAAGCTAGTAGAAATTTTCACCCACACATTTGAACATCAGAATTGAATTCATGATATTAAACAATAATAATAATAATAATATAAATAATTTATGATTTTAGGCAAATGACAAATACTTTTCATTCAAATTTAAGAATATTGTCGTTTAAAAAGATTAAAATATCTATATTTCTAATTAACATTACTCTTAATCAATTAATTTAGAATACAAAAGGGAAGTATATTAGCGGAAAACCTTGCTCATTGCTGTTTAGGTATTAATATAATTAATATAAACCAAATGAACCGATGCTTCTGTTGTAGTCTGGTTTGGAATAGTTGGAGATGGGATCTCCTCTGTTAAGAATACTTCTTATGGAGAAGGCTGTGGAAGATTTGTTGAGATTGTTTTCGTCGTTTAGTTCACTATTTGAAGAAACAAAACTGGTTTTGAGAGCAGAAGAATTGTGTTTTTTGTCCTTGTTGTTTATAAAACAATTGCTGTTAACAGATGACACATTCGAAGACATGGGAGAATCAGGTGCAGAGCCGGGATAGTCCACGGTTAAAAGTGAGCTTCGGGACCAGAGTTCATCAGAATCCGATGACATTATGATTGCCATTCCTCTGATCTCTCCGTCCGCTTCTGTTTTTCTATGAATACAACACTTAAACTAATGTTCACTTCAGACAAGTTTTGCCGCAAATTGTAGTTCGAGTTCAGAACCCAATTAAACGAAACGAAAAGTCAGAGAATTTCAGATATTTGTCACAAACTTTAGTTTGAATGCAATTCAATGATTGCATTGCAATAAACTTACGGCAAGTGATGTGGAGTGAAGTGGAGCCGGCGCTCTCGCATACCGTTGCCCTTCTATTGGCTGCAGTTCGAAGCCATGCTCTCATTGGCAACCATTCACTCAACCTGTTAGATAAAATGTGCATCCATTAGTGAGGGGGACGGCCTTAAATAAAACAGTCGGTCACTCAGCATTCAAAACTTGAACACAACAAGTATTCAAAAAGAAAGTCATCAAACTACCACAATCTCATTTTACATTAATATTTTACCAGGTTCAAAGCAGTTTACATCATAGAATTCTTCCGCAAATATAAAATAAGGGCAAAAGATATTTAAATTGAACATTAACGTTTTACTTTTTTGAATCAATAAAAATTATAATATCGACTCATAAGTGGTATAATAATGAAAAAATATAACAAAAGCTTTGGTTATAAACAAAAAGTAACAGAAATGTTTAATGTTTGGGGGGCGATTTGCTGTTTGCCCAAAGTATATGTTTCATCACAACTTGTGAATACTCTTAGGTTGAGAACATCACAACAGTTGCTCTAAGGAATAGAGAACACAACAGATATTATGCTTGTTGAGAATCTCTTTGTGAATCAAAGTAATGTTTGAACAGCAAATTTTGTCATCAAAATATACACTATCTCAGTCTAGGTGCTATTTCTATTACCTAATGGTGTATTTAAATAAAAGAGATTCATATCTATTTTAACTAGTTTTAGATTTTGGTGATCGAAGAATGTGAGTGTAGCAAGTTGACAAATTTGAACACTGCCTGCTCTTCTCTCAAAATAAGAATAAGAAACAGAATTTTCAAAAGTTAACAGAATTTGCTTTAACTGTGTTTTCGCGCTTTGAATATAAATCAGTAAATAAGTGATTCTTTGACCAAATGTCACACAAAACACAAAAGAAATGTCGAATAAAGTGCGAAAATTTGTGCCGACAGAAGGAATGGGCAAAATTCTGGCTCTTTTTCTCTGTGAACATATCGTATAAAAGCATAATCTGTTCCCCTGTTTATAACTTGCCTTATATTAACACAAGTATTAAAAGGCAGTCAACGCCTGTCATCGTCTAAATGGAGAATTGAATGGTGAGCCCAATACTGACGAAACTGTATTACAATAATATTGAATACATTTTTTACTCGTTAAAAGTGAATCAACACCACTAATGACCGAAAAATTGTTCACAAAATCCCTTTATTTCGCGTTTACATAATTTTCAATAAGAAATTCAGTTCAAAAATTTTAAGTAAAGGATATATTCATAGAACAGTTGGTCATGCATTGAAAACTAGGCTCAAATTATAATAATTTTGTCCAATTGTCAAGTCCAGTGTAGATAAACTAATTGAGCAATTTAATAATTTTGGAGAGATTCCATTAATGTAAAATTTGTAATGAAAGTGAAAATTATGAACATTTTATTTCGATATTTAGTGAGAAATAATTGTAATATTTTGTCGACAATAATGAGGCGAACATTAAATGCAAAAGAGATGCCAAACAGCGATAGAGAGTAGCAGTTAATTAAGAGATCGTTAAGTGATAATTATGTTGAGACCAATGATTAGATCGGAATAGTTTTCAATAGTAGTCGACTCATAAAAGTCCAGAAATGAGTGTCTTTTATCACCGGAGCGCTGGTGACGAACACAAATGTTTCACACAAGAAATCACATCAAATTGTGCTTCACTTTCATAAAGTCTAATATGAATTGATATTATGTTTCGTTATATACATTCAATTTATCAAACAGTTATTGCCATCGATTAGAGGACTGGCAGTACTTTTGTTTTTCAATCAAATCATTAACAACATATCCATCGATGGCTACTTTATTTGCAACCATTGCCTCCTCTTATGGCAAATACAATACTATTGTTAAGTCTTTCAACAAAACCAATCGACTGTAAACTAAGTGATGTGTTTGACTCCCAGTGCTCTCAATGTTTTCGAACCACTTTTTCACTGTAAATAACATTCAATTTATTGAAGGCTCGACTTTTGAATCGATTACTTTCAAACATCGATCAAATATTTTTCAAACTTTTCTTTATTCTTATTAACCAAAAAACACAATTAAATATAAAATTACAAAATGATACAAATGTTTGATGAAAACATATTTCCTTTAATGTTTCAAAAAGATGTCATTAAATGAGAAATAAGTTTATGACCAAAAAGGAGAGAAATTTTTTATTTGATTGGATTTCTTTGAAGTAAAATAATTGTAATTAAAATTAATTGATTAGAGAGAGACTGAGTATAAGTTTTGGATTAAAATCTTTTTTTATTGATTGCATTGAATAGAAAGTGATTTTGTCGGACAAACACAAGAGGAGAGAGTCTGACATCAATGCCATCACTGCTGGCGCTGACAAATATATACGACATTCTGTTTTCAACAGAGTCTGCGACCGATCGGACTCTCGGCTCTAATTACACGAAAAATGGGAGTCAATGGTTATCGTCGGGTGCGTTGGGCAGCGCTCACTGCAGAACACAATCCAATAAAAGATCATCAATTCCTAAGTCTTTTCTTTTCAATATAACAGCAAAATATATTAGAGCCAAATATTATGGTATATGTGATATGATGTGATGGTCGGCCTATTCAGTCACGACTAACAGACCAGTCAATAGAAAGGCCAGAGAGAGAGAGAGAGAGAGAGAGAGAGAGAGAGAGAGAGAGAGAGAGAGAGTCTTGGAGAGTACGGACTCTGGGCTGCGAGTGTTGGTGAGAGTAATGGCGCACAGCTGTTGGTGACACAATGCACTGATGAATGGATTGGAACACAACTAGATTTCTCGTTGGGAGCACTTATTGTGCAAAAGCAGAATATTGTGAGCGCTGTGCACAGCACTGGAGTTGGCCCTAAGTTTTTGGTTATTAAGTTTTATAAAACTCAATATCACTTCAATGTTATATATATATTGTTTGCTTTTAAATAATGTATGTTTTATATACTTTACTAACATTACCTTACATTACATTACTTTCACCAGAAAACGCTTTTTTGAGCCCATTATTGAATGGCATTATTCTAATGTCTTATTCCAATCATTTCTGAATAAAAAGAATCAAATTTTTCATTCTTTGCATACATTTTGCCGATAACTTCAATATAATTATATTTGGTTTTTAAAAATCGTTAGACTTTTTCGATAAAATCAAATGAATTTTCTTATATTTGAAATATATTTTCAAAATAAGGAAAACCTTTGGCATTATATCGGATTTGCTCTCAAATAATACCTCTTTTATCGATTAATCTTTTAAAATTTTAAACCACATTAAGTGGAAGATTACTTTATTCAATTTAACCAGGATATATAAATTTGTTATTGAATAAAATTCCAAAAAAGAAATATTAAGTTTCAATCTTTTCTTTGGACAAAAGCACAAAATATTCGTAAGCAAAGTGTGAATAAAAATAATTATTTATGGGTTACATAACATGACGACAATTATTGTCAGTAATAATCCCTACAAATAGACCACATTTGTGGAGATTTGCGATGTGTTTGGCATTTGTTGAAAGCCTTTAGAGTTATGAAACACTTCTTTACAATAAGAAAAGGCAAACGCAGTGAACGGAAAGGCAAGAGATGGCCACCGATTATGAGATTCAGTGGCGAAAAATAGCAAGAAATGGTGAGGGATAGTAAGCAATGGTAAGGGATGGCGAACAGAACAGATGTATCGGCGGTTTCATATTGTATTCGTTTTTTTGCGGATCTCTTTTGTAAACAAAATCTCATTGAAATATGTTTTGCATATATGTATATGTGCATATATGTGCATGTGTAAATGTGATCAGAGCAACAATTATTCATTTATCACATTCTCAATGAATTGAATAAAAGTAAAAAAGAAAATTCACTTCTTTTTTGCTGAGAAAGGCTGAGAGGAATCAAAACCATTTATATTCGTCGTTAGTTTGCCATTGAATTGCTGTCATTAGTGGGCGTGAACTTCAGAATGAACTGGAGAGTTATCTTTCGGTGCATCAAAATATGGGTTTCTCTCCTTTTAGAGTCTACTCCTCTGTGAGCAAAACATACTGTCATTTACGCGTTTTTGACTTTTTCTAATAATAAAACTTTTGTTAACTTCACAACTAATTCAATGACAAAACTTGACTCTCGGTCTCCACTCTCTTCTCTCATACGACGACACAACTCTCCCGACAATAAAGTGTTGACATTCTTTGCAAGTGTTGTCAATTCATGCAAATGACTTTCTACTGCCAACCGATGCCATACACATCCTCGCAGTTAATGAATGAATTCTCAGAACATCTTTCATAATAAACGACAGCTAATTATATCAAACATAAAGAATTTTAATATAACCTTTCCAATAAAACTATCAAAATAATGAACAGAATTTGAGATTTTATTTAAGCACAAATCAAGTGTTCACTCAATACCCAGAGTGAAAATATTAGTGTTTGATAAAAACTAATCTCTTATCTCGTTATGAATGGAAACTCTTTAGAACTGGTAATAAAATTCTGGACAAACAGCAGTCACGCGTCTGCTTTGAATGGTCACAAATAGCGGTCAATTTGGGCTTTTGTTAAAACCTTTTAGTCGTAAATATATGAAATATATTTTTGAATACTTTGTATAACAATAACCAAAAGAAAAGAACAGTTGCACTGCATTTGCCTCAAAATTTCATATTTTATTTGTGAATAAAAGCATATTATTTGCTTTGATGTTATAAACCGAGACAATAGTTTGCACTTCAAATGAGAGCATTTTAAGTAAACAATTCATTAATTGGCGTAAAATTTTGGCGAATATCTTCTGTAATCTTAAACTTATTCTGAGCTCTTATACATGCAATACAATCCAATACAATCAGAGCGTATTATCAAAGTCTCGCCTATTTTGCTCCGATTATATAATTACTCAAAAGGCGTGATTCGGATCTGACGTCTAATAAACTTATTAATTCACTTTTCACTAATACTTTAATTATAGTGTTGTCTTCGAGAGTGAGAGTTCGCCAAAAGTATGGCAAAGTATGGCTGTGCCGATAAAGCGATGAGAATATCTTTTTAAACATTCGTTTACTTCTTCATTAACCTATCCTCGTATCTGACAGCAATAGACTGAGTCGGATCATTTTATCAAAATTATAATTTATTTGGCGAAGAATATAATTGTGTTGTGGACTTGTTTTAGTGTTTAATATCAGCATTTAATCGACAATAACTCAATTAAAAAATTAGTGCTAAAAACTATTTAAGGCTTTATTATTGGGTCAAAAGCATAGAAAACAAAAAGTTGATAGAATATAATGAACTCGTAATTAAGTGATGGTATGAATAACGTTTCGAATATTACATAATATAATTTGAACAGAAGTTTAATGAATATATTGAGTTTTGTGGAAATTCAATCGAAATGAGTTTATGGAAAACTAGCAGAACATTAGGCATACAATTGTGTCGATTCAACGCTTTATTACTGAAATATTATAATAAAAGTCATTTAAATAATACCTTCTTTTTGTGTGAATACATTTGTTCTGCAAATATTCGAGTCTTACAAATGAGTAGTTGAATGCGAATAAAACTCGAGCCAAATATGGGGTGCGAGTGATGTGAGCCGTCAATCGACACCCATTTGATCGGTCAGTCACTGCACAGACTTAACTTAGGTATTAAGTCATTGCTTCTGACAAATTACTTCTCAATTAGTTTCGGTTCGGTATAGAACTGATTGCAGGCAAAGAACTGATTTCACGCTCAACACTAACTGACGACTGGGAAGAGGGCCTGAGTCGGCACAGGAGGGGTAACACGTTTTATGACTTTTATTGAAATATTTCCAAATACGACAATACCGGGCCTTTGCTCCGAACCATTAGATTTACTTTTTTTGTAAATTCCGTTTTCGGCTAATTTATCGATAAATTACATATTTTGTTCCAAAACTATAATTTTCTGTCAATTAATTACAAATTATTTTTATTAATTCGTGAAAATTTGTTTTTTTAGTTTTGTTTAAAACAAATTAATATTTTTTGCGCAAATAGTTAGTCATTAGCCGTATATTAAAAGTCGTGAGTCTATGGTTTCTGGGAATCTCACATTAATTATACATCAATCCCGAGGAAGGGCTCAATTTTGTTCCTTTCAGATCAATGAATCGATTGCTTCAGAAATGGAAATATATAATTCAAAAATTACAAAAAAAATTAACCGAAAACTTAATAAAATGGCAAAAAATGATTTCGTTTTTCTGTTGACAACCAGTGAAGTATAGTTTGAGAGTAAGTCGAAAAGGTATAAAACGTTAGACTACCGGAACAGTCTTTTGTCCGATGAATCGCTGATTGAGACCTCAAACGCCAATACTTTATGAGAGGAAAACTCATTTGTCATCTCAGATGAGAAAGAGATTAGAAAATGCTTTTCAATGATTTATTTAGTATAATAGGCATCGAATTGGGTAACGCTAACAAGATTTGTGGCATTTCCCATGACCAATGCCACTGCCATACACTCTGCCTGTGATCTGCCACTAATGCCATACCGTTCGCCAGACATAGACTTATGCCGTCCACTGATACTAAATACTTAATACGTATTCAGAGACCAATGAATCGATTGAAACCCAATAGAATTCCCAGCAATTCGTGGTTCAGAATAACAATAATTGTTTACTTCCAAACAATTCAATTGAATGTCACCATAAATTCAATTTAACTTTAATTAAATGCTGAGTCGAATCATTTGAATCAATAGTTTTTCAAACCAAATGTCTTTTCATTTGATTCAAAGAAATTCATTGATTTTTCAAATGAAAGGAAGGAATGCTTTCAAATCGATTGAATTGACTGGGTTTTTAGAAAGGAGCAGGGTGTTTATTCAGTATAACAGTTTAAAATTGTTTAGAAACCTGACCTCAAATTTAATTTATTAGATTAAATAGCATTAAATTTATGGCTTTTGGAGTAGTGATGGGTTGGGTTGGAAACAAGAAAGAGCACATCATAAGAGTAAACTCATATTTTTAAAGAATAGTTGGTTTCGGTGTGTATTTTGACAAATAATAGTTATTTAAGCAAACATTAAATTTTATCGCATCAAACAAATGCTGTTTATAAAACATTATTATTAATATTATTGTCCACATTATGATATAGAGTGAGGCCAGTGCTCAGGAGGTAGTCGTCCTTCTTATCAGTGAACACAATGATAGCATAACAGCACTCGTTATTCGATTGTTTGAGATATCGTTATATTAAGTCATATGAGTTATATATAAATCGTCGTCTCTTAAAGTTGTGCTCTCATTGAATCTCGTGAATAGTAATGTTGGGACAGCTGTACTCAACCCAATTCGATACTTTAACACATCCAACATCACAAACCCTCATCCATATATGCGAGAGAGAGAGAGAGAGAGAGAGAGAGAGAGAGAGAGAGAGAGAGAGAGAGAGAGAGAGAGAGAGTTTGATTTGAGACAAAAGATATAACTTTTCAGACATTGAGTGCATCGAAAGCTCTAATATGTGATACTTTTGGTCAAATGTTTTTATGTTTGCGCTCCGAGTAATTCAGAGTTAAACTAATAGAAAGGCATTGCATTGAAAGGCATATGCGTTTCGACGGATTTATTTGTTCGAAATACAATCCTCTAAATGGCTCTATCGCTCTATCTGTTCATTCTGTGCGAGTCTATCGGTTCGATGCCAGCAGTGATCGCAAACGCATTATGTATTTGGACTAAAAGTCAGACACATTTATTCATTTTTACGATCAAACCTATTGTTCGTAAAGCACTTCAATCTGTGACTCCTTTATTAAGATTTGAATTAAATGTTTGATCTGTTTTTGTTAGTCATTTAAGTGAAGACAACACAGCATTCAATAGCCATATGACTAATGCAACACTTGTGTCACTTATTAATTCACTCCATTTTAATATCACCCACTTATGACAAATCAGTCTTCAATTATATCCAATACTAATCCCAACTAAATGAGGAAAATACAAAACTATTTGAATAAATCAATTGATTGGTTGGACAGACGTCTTAATAATGCTGTGCAACAAAATCATTAGACGGAATGCGAGAGAGAATCGATTGGTCTCTAACTGAGCGAACAATTGTTAGGAAACAAATCGA
The DNA here is from genome assembly GCA_034702105.1 of Fuscozetes fuscipes. Taxonomy (NCBI): domain Eukaryota; kingdom Metazoa; phylum Arthropoda; class Arachnida; order Sarcoptiformes; family Ceratozetidae; genus Fuscozetes; species Fuscozetes fuscipes. Next base: position 50,830 of record JAQGCS010000015.1, read on the forward strand.
TATGCGAGCGATTAGTGACAAGTCTGTGATTATATTGGTTTTGATGTCCAAATAATTTATTACTTCGCCATACAATCCATTTATTTATATATTGAGCACAAGTTTGTCAATAATAGGAATCGACTCAATCCAAGTATTTCTTTCCAAATAAAGGCAATAATAAGTTTATTACGAGTCTGTTATATACATTGAAAGCAATCAAAACAGAGTACAGAACAGAACCAAAAGAAATACTAAACTAAAATATAGTGTTTGAGAAACATTTGCCATCAAATGTCAGAATTTGTTGCATTGAACGCAACGCTGCCTTTTATTATAACCGGTATATCAGAATCATTGAGCGAATAATACTTTGAGATACAGTTAAGACTGTATTTGAGTGACAAAACTAATGTACGAGAAAATACATGAACTATTCGGTCCGCACATGACTGGCCAATGAGTTTGAGCCCAGTCAACATGCAATTCAAACGCTCATATTTATTATGATTAGTAGCGCTGAGAAATCATTGACACAACTCTCCGAATAGAGACTCATAACTGCAATTCATTACTTTAATTATAATCTCATATCGACTCTCATTGGCATCAAAACTAATAATTTTATTTACTTAATAACGAGCGACAAATCTGTTTAATGTCTTTCCGAATATGAATTCATTCAAACCATTTGCTCGGTTTTTGAAGAGAATTCAATTTTATTAGAAAATAATTTGAGTCATTTGCATACTCATAATCTAATTATGATTCCTAACAAAAAGCATTTTGAATTAAATTATAACTTTTTATATTAAGAATATCACTGTTTCGGTAAAACTTAAATGAATTATTCATAAAATTAATGGCAAATCCATTAATTAACTCATTATTATAATCGAAGCATTGAATCAATGCTAAAGACATCCTATTATTCATCTGTTATTTGGCTCTGATTTGCATAATTCGTTTGATTCAAATAATTTTATTCATAATTTAAGAAACAGAAAAATTGCACTTTTAGTAGAAATTCACAATTATTGGGCATAAATTTTATTTCTAGGATTGAGTGGATATTTGAACGGATATTCTGTTCAAAGAAAGCGGCAATAGTTTGGTCAGTTATCCGGAAGCTTTTTGTGATTTCGCAGACCATAAGTCCAAACTTTCATCAAATGATTAGAGGCTTGAAATCATGTTCTGATGAAACGGATGTATAAATTATTGTTTGAAATCAACTATTTTATTGTGTAATAAGTTATTAGAGAGTGAGAGAGAAAGAGAGCAGAGCTGATGAATATGAACTCAAGTCATGTTTGAAAAGTTTGTGAGAATTGAAGAGAATGTTTAGCATAACAATAATCCGGTGCCAAACGCCGACTCCAAGAACTTTGTGATTCATATTTTGCGGTGCATTTTTCGTGAGGACGCGTGCATTCGATATCCAATTCTAACTCCAATTTAAATGTTATTATCATTTCATAGATCAGAAAACTATATAATCCCGCAATTTTTATTTTTATAAATATTCAGTACATTTGAATCAGGCAACAAAAAAGTTGATCACACTTTTCATTGCATCTGATGATAATAATATCGGGACTCAGTTTGAGCTCATCATAAATACAGTGAATTGAATAATAAATAAATCATTTATTAGTTGAATCGTATGAGAAAAGAAAACTTTTCTCTCAAATAATAATAAATTCACTGAAAATTAATACAGCGTTTGATAATAAGTTTGTGCTGTGCTCTGCGCTGTAATTTTGTGCTCTTCTTTGCTTCACATTTAATTCAATGAATTCTTATTTTATTTTTTAGCGAACAAAATATGAATAAATTTATTTCCAATCATAAGTGAAGTCATATAACGTTAAGCAACAAAACAAAGTTAAGCATAAATTGATGGCTAATAGAATGAAATTATCGCATAACTTAATAATAGTTAAACAGATGATTATATGGTAAGGACTGGTGTTTACTCCAATCGATTTCATTCGACCAAAGGCTATGAATAACATTTTTCTCTCCGCTTCTCTATTCCCTAAAAAACTTGGTAACAGTTTTTTCGCCAAATTTGTTCAACTTTTGAAATGGCCTTAAACCAAATTATTCTTAAATGATATATAAATTAACGAATATAAAGAAAATCTTAAATTGCATTATGAATAAAATTGACTCAATATTCAGTTATAATGAATTGGCAAGGTGACTCTTAATAGCATCGATATCTCTCAATCATTTTTAGTGAAACTGAAAAATTATCGCATGCATAGTTGTTACATGCTTATTTAGGCTCATTTCAAATGTTTATAATTTAATCTTTCACATTTTCTCAAATAAAATGAATACGTTTAATAAAAATGAAAACAAATTGTCTTTAAATTAAATGAATTGAGCAATAAATTGGTAAATGAGTGCACAAAATAATAATAATGATAAGTCAATTAAAATAATTTGTATGAAACCTCATTTATAAATGTTGTAAATGTATCAGAAAATCTTATTTGACTCAAAACATTAATTTTAATTTTATTTTGAATTTCTTTTTATAGAATTTCATTATAATAACGTTTTGATAATTACAAGAATTTTGGCGTAAAATACATTTTCATAACAAAATAAAAGCTAATTAAAAGTTTTTATAAACAAATTAAGAACACAATTAAAACACAGGGTTTCCAAAAAACAGTTAAATAATAATAATATTTTGTGTAAAATAGTCTGAAAACAAATAAAACAATTCACGAATAAGTGTAAGAAATTAAGATTTTATTTTTTGAATCGCTTTTGAAGATCATAACAAACAGTTAAAATGATTGTATGGATAGAGAGATAGAGTACTACTTATATAACGCGAATAAATTAAAATAATAAATGTTTGACTCGAAGCTATTTCTATGATTTATTGCATATAATGTTAATAACGAAAATTGTGACTTAAAAATTCATAATAAAAAAGTCTGTTGAAAATATTTTTGTTAACCGAAAAATATGCCCAAAAATTATTCGCACACAAAATGATTGTAGACTTCTTGCAAGGAATAGAAAGAGCCGAGAGATGCGATTTTATGCCTCTGCCATATAAAAGAGTATTACATATCCAATGCATAACATATATAGGAGAGAACCGGCAATTAAAGTGTCAGAAGACGAAAACAGATGAAGTTATCACAGGTTACGGGCCTTCACTTCCTGAGGACTCGAAGCTGTATTCGTGATGTGGTATTTGTTTTCAGCAATTAATATGAATTATCATAAGATTACTGCCTTTAATAAAGGGGACGAACGCTTTTCCAGCAATTTATTTAAAGCTTGTTCATTACAGTGCACTTCAACTCACACCCAATACTTTGGATGAGATACTTCTTATTCAGTCCGTCCGCACATCACAACAGAGAAAGTCTGAATCAAATGCTTTATAATTGTTCTGAACATTCAATTCATTAGAATATTTCAAATGTGAATAAAAAGAGATTATATTTATTAACAATTATGTCATTCGAAGCGTGAATTCGTTTCGACATTAAATCATTTGAGTCTTAAATCTAATTATAAACAAAACATGAATTTTAATCTTTAAAATTAGACAAATTGCTTCCATTTCACTCTACCCTCAACTCTTAATAAACAGTTTGATCTAACAGCTTTTACAAAATACCAAACAATACCAACAAATCATTGACTGCCAAAGAAGAAGAGGTCTGATCTGTTTTTAATGATTGTCAATCGAAACGGCCGACAATTAGCCGTAAAATACGCTGAAAAGTCCACTTATTTATAATTTACTTTAAAAGATAGTTAATAGTAATGCTTTGAATGGTTACAACTCATCTCTTTTAAAAGTTTTTTATTTTCTTTCTTAAATAAACGCAAAGGACTATAATCAGAGTTAATTATACTTTTATGAGATTTTAAAAATAAGTAATTTTTTCTAAAAAAATAAAACACTTTTAAAAAATAATTTGTTTGATATAATACATCGAATGTCGTAATAATTTATATGAAATTATGTAAATAAAGGTCGACTCAAATAACTCTTTAATAAAATTTTTATCCATATATCAGAAGACGAGAAGAAAAATAAATAAGATTTAAGTGCTTTAAGTGCTTATGAATAAAACTCATCAAAACTTTTTTGATAATTAATTAATTTTCAAAAGAAATTTTTCTTTTGACTAATAATAATAATAATAATGAATTGGAAATTAGTTGTTTTATCCGTTTTATTAGAGATTTTTTCCTCCAAAGTCTTCTGATATATTGTTGACACATAATAACTGACTGCAAACATAGCCGTCGGCCCTAATGTTGGAGCCAATCATGACTCCGACTCCGATGTTCTGTGCTCAAGACGAAGGACAATAAGCCATAATTTTTTCTTCGCTCAGTTATTATATTTCCAATCATGAAGTTTTTGGAGAGAATCTAGTAATTAATTTCTTGTAATTTTGTGCTTTAATTTTGTTCATTAATTAATTTTCGAATGAAATGTCAAACAAATTTAATTGCAATAATCGGGGGTCAAATGTGAAAACGTTTTTTGCTTTTTTAATAATAATCTGATTTATTATGTCATCTAATAATTAAACGGTAAGAAAAACTCTTTAATCGAAAGAGTATTTTTCATCTTTTCATTAGCCATTCAATAGTTATTCTGATCAATAATTTTTATTATTTATGATTAAGTAGTTTATAATAAATTTAATATTTATAGCAATAGTTTGAGACCGGATTTCATTCCAGACTATAAAAAATTTATTTCTCTTTTTTAATTGAGAATATTAATAGCAAAAAATAGCCAAATCTTTGACTAGGTTACATTTTTCTCTTTATTCAAACGGATGGCAATTGTCGAAAAGTATATTTCGGAATATTTTTGTCTAATTCAGAGTGAGGTCAAGAAAGTGAATGTAAGTAACATTGATTCAACTTTTTTGGTTTTGTTGAATGTCTATTTCCATTTGAATACAGGCAATGCCTCCCTGTATGTATGGTCTACCCCCTCATAGAGGACTAGATGTTGGGGAGCACAATAAGGCCAGTGTTAATAAATCTTAGCTCAACAGACCTGTGCTCTAATGCGAACACCGTTTTGTTAGTCTGTATATAAAACATGAGAGAAATTATTGTAAAATTAGACAATAGTTTCGAATCAAATGACTTATTATTGATATTTTTGATCACAAAAGGCGTACAGAACTAGTCTATAGTCCCAACATTTACTCCATTCCTATGGGGAGTATATTCTCTATAAAAACTATTTGAATATACATTTAAAACAGTTTTGAATGTAATAAATAAGTCACTGTTTGGCTATTTATTTATGATTAATATCTGGTGAAAAGGGATACCTTTCATACACTTTCATCGACTCAATAACTGAGAGAACAATTTCAACGAATTTTACGAAATCCACAAAAGAAGACAATTAATTTCAATGACATAATCGCTCAGAAATTTAAATTTCAAATATTCAATATACAAATGAAACTATAATTTGAAAATTATTCCCATTTCATTCAAATAATCGTATGAATCAGATTTTTACTCAGATTTGAACTTGATATTTATTTGAAATTTATTCATGAACTCAATCAACATGTTATGTCTTCACGAGTTTTGAATTTCGTCGAAAGTTATTATGAAATTTTGTTTTCAAGTGAAATATGTATTAAACAACTGATATACCATTTGAATTAAGAGTTCAGATCATGGGCATTCTAGGTAAACTTCGGAAAGCTATTGAATAAGAGTTAAGTGAGTTATTGTCTAAAAGTTATTGAGATTAAAGTTATATATTTGTGCGAAGTTTTTCAATCGATGGCAACGATCGACAAATCAGGTTATTATAAATCTATTAACAATTCGAACCAAACATATCAGTTATAACTAAGGATGTCATACATACAAAAGTTTATATGTATCATACATATAATAAAAACAGAAAAACAGAGCATTTTTGAGAAAAAACATCGAGGCTTATACTACCTATTGGTGTAGAATTTTAGTTTTGTGTCATGTCATAAATTGGCGTAAAATAATCCTGGAAAACGAATAAATGGGACTAAATTCAGTTATTATTAAGTTAATTGTGATTATATTTAGTTTAAAATCAGTACAAAAGGCTAAATTATTAAAATGGTAGTATATAATGTATACTTTTACATAGTATATTTTTTCTTTGCTCAAAATTTTAAATTGTATAACATAAAAACATTTAACTTGGCATGGCCTGATAAGTAATAAAGGACGTCATATTATGATAGTAACTTTCTAGATTTTATTAGGCTTCAATTACATAAAAAATTCATATTAAATCACTAAAATTGTCTTTCAGTTAAGAATTAATTATATAAGATGGGCCTATTTATTTTATTCGGCTTCATCTTACCAGCTGATAGTAAAAACCTAGTAATACCCTAGGCATTGAGTGATTTTAGGGAAAAGAGGAATAATACAATGTATAATATTTAGCTCAAATTAAAACACGTTTTTTACAATCCTTAGTTATAGCACATAAAGAACTCAGTTATTCAGCAGATGTCTTGAGTGGCGCATCGGAACCACTTGGGATGGCATCGGAGCGGCTGTTAAACTAGTGTGACATTAAACTATCATTAATCAAAGATCTGATGACGTGTGACAACTGGCAAATCATTAAAGCAAATAGTATTAGATTTTTTGCCTTAATAAACGGCGCGTTATCACAACAGCAGTCAGTTTGGTATCGAAAAAAGCCATTCTTTTCTCACTTAATGTCAACACTGAATTCAATGCATACATGAATACAGAATATGAATACAAGAGAATTGATTTCATTTCCAAACATTACTATTATTTAATTCTCTTTTATTTTACAAATAACTCGTTAATCAAACCCTAAACTTATGATTACATTACAAATCCTTAACTCAACACAAGAATTACCGGAAAGAGAGAGAGAGAGAGAGAGAGAGAGAGAGAGAGAGAGAGAGAGAGAGAGAGAGAGAGAGAGAGAGAG
>JAQGCS010000016.1:0-57675 GCA_034702105.1 Fuscozetes fuscipes
GTTAATAATAGTATTGTTACGCTAACAGACCTAGACATGATAAGGTGAGTTTAGTTTAGGTAAAGGGCAGTACTAGTTTAAATTTATAATAATTAGTACAAAATATATGCTTTAAGTTAATTTTAAAATTAAAATATAAATCATTTTAATAACAATGAGCTCGTTTTTCATTGATTCCAGCTACCATATTGGAATAAGGTGCAGATTTAGGCTTTAGAGGGGGATCTAGTGGAGTGATTTTTTGAATTTGCCGCCTCGCTTCTCTCGGCGGCATCGAGGGGGATATACCTGTAATGTTAAATTTTTGAAAAATTCTAGGGGGATAATGGCAATTTTTCGACTCTAGGGGGATAATCAGTCGATCCCCCTTGGCCATCCCTGAGTGAAATATATTAGTAATTAAATAATACTGAATACTACCAAGCCATATTTGAAAATTCTGTTTTTTGGAATCCTTAGTTGGGACCCACTTTCAATTCCCTGCTTTTTTATTGACTGACATTATGTTGACTGACATTGGTATCAGGAATTACCATTGGGAAGGTTCCAGCCCTAAACCTCTCCTCGCCCCTCTAGAGATACGGCCAATAACGCCCATTTTTCCGCCATTTTGTATGAAAAATTGTCTTCTCGATTTAAAACTGGATTTAACGGTTATTTAGGCTTATGTAGGAGTAATTACGCCGAGTTATCTTATTTTAGCATGTTTTAAGTGAAGACAAGATGGCACTTCAAAATAGTGTACTACTGGGATGAACCCCTGGCTTCGAAAAAAACAGTTACCGGCCTGCACTCCTCTTCTGGACTAATAGTCTGATCATGCCTGGTTTGGTTTAATCTCTTTACTTAATAGAGATTTGGTTGTATGCAGAGATGCCCAAGCAAATTGACTCTAGTGGTGGGGTCTAGGGGGTATTTTCTCCAAAAATTTTTAGGGAGGTCATACCTGTAATGTTAAACTTTAGGCAAAATTTAGGGTGGTCAAAACTCATCGGATTTGAATGACAATTCCTCGAGGTAGAGGAGATAAGAGATCGACCCCTCCCCTTTGGGCATCCCTGGTTGTATGTAAGGTACTTCTTGTAAATCTTTTGATGTTTAGCGTATTTTTGGCCCATAATTCTCATAATTCAATTGGGGTTTAAATTTTTGGAGTCATTGGCGCATAAATTTGTCAAAATAGTGATTAAGAAATAATTTTTGATAAATTGCATTCTACAAGAGTAAACTTTATTTCTCTTCAATTTAAGCGTCTAATAGAACTCAGTCTCTGAGCGTGAGTTACACCAGCAGTAAATCCAATGTATAGACACTGAACTGACGAAAAGTAGAGCCATATAACCGAAAAAAGTTTCCAAGTAATATTTGTCGTTTATCTTTAGAAACAGCTGTTGTTGATGTTCTTATTACATTTGTGTCTTTAATTTTTTAGCTGACATAGGATTTGCTTAAAGTTGAGCCCAACTCAAACTAATGCATAGCAACGGATGATATGACAATCTGTGAGCGAAAGTCTAATTTTTGCAACAAATACTTTGGAGTCAAAAGTTGTTTCATTTTTCTATTCTTGTTTTTGTTATGCACCAGAATTTGTGCTGTGCTAGCAGATCATAGGCAGCAAAGGTTGTGCTCTAGTGTTGAGCAGTGCAACAACAATACGATTAACTGATGCCTAGTTAATAATTCATGCCTTTGTGTTGTGTTGTGCCGCTCTTCATTGCTCTCCACTGAAACTTCTTCGCAAAAAAGTAATAAATAACTCAAAATAGAAAAATCCTAAACAACGCCTTTAAATAATAGTTGTGTGCATCAGTTGTGGCACAAATGGCATAACTTAAATATATTTGGTCGATCTGAACCTATATAACTGATCTTAAAATTTTATTTAAGAACCTATACATTGTCTACAATTGCTTTTAGGGCTGTTCTCATCCAATCAATAATATTGTTCTTCTATTTTATATATAAATAAATCTAAAAACTCGTTACGCATTTTATTCAATTCAGTTATGTTTTTCAAATGTTTAAAATTGTATAAAATATTGAGAATAGCCAGGCTGTTAATCAAGGGCAATACCTTTCCTGTGGATATTCCTTTTCAATAAACAAATACTATTCATTGAAATGTGATTTGCAGTCAATTTGCGAAATAATGACAAATCAGTGAAATGAGGTGTACAATAATAGGTATCTTGTTAGTTTTCGACTTTTCTAATTCGTTCATTAATTTTCATTTGGATTTGTATTATTCGTAATTCAGAGCAAAGTTTTCAATATTACTACAACTGTAGAGTTTTGTTGATTAAAGTGAAAACATGTGTAAAACGAGAGCTTAAAATCGTTATTGTATTTATTTTTTGTATTTCATTGTTAGTTATTATTATTAAAATATTGAAATGTGAATTTTAGGAGAAGTTATCTTGCAAATGCATTGTATTTGATCTAATCTCTTGTAAAACAGCTGCCATTCGTCTGTTTTTGTATTTTGGAGAAATGTATTATTTCTATCTCTACGCCAATAGATTCTCGTTTTTTAGCTTTAATTTGAATTCTGGTTCTGAGTCTCCTCTAAGAATGTTGTTTAGAGAGTCCTGTGTATCGGCTGAACCCCAACTCCCCACTAGTAAGTCATGTATTTTCTCCCCATTGGATAAATGTCAAATTACGATTTACTGCATCCTTGTCCTCCTCTCTCTTTTCCTTCGGGGTCACATCAGAGGTCAGCCAATGAGAGATTGTGCGACGAATACACCGCTGAGTGAGTTATTATGCAATGCGAGCCCTGTTTCTCACATTTCGTACATTAATTATAAATCAGTCCAAAACTCATATACCAATAGTTACAACGTTTTCGTTCATATTTTTAACTTAAATTTTTCCAAACATTTTTCAATTTTCACAAAATATTAAATCATATTTTATAATAGAAATTATTATTTTTCTTCGCATCCCTTTTATTGTGTCAGTGATTAACTTCAGGACCCATTTTCACGCATTCATCCAAACTGACCATAAATTTCAATACATTTTTAGTTTTTCAAATATACTTTTGCAGAGAATAACAGATTTCATGAAAATATTTTTTATTCCTTTGAATTCCTGAAATGTTTATCTGAAAATTGAATTTTGTTTCTTAACTCATATTCATTACCAAAGCTTTGAAGTTTTCAATTAAAATGTTGAGTTCCAAAGAATAGTCACAAAATATACAAGAAGTTGAGTTAAGGGGTGGTCTTATTATATTAAGGTCAGTCATTTAACTTTGCAATAATTGAAAGTTTGTCAAAATTTTTGATCGATAATGAATGCCATTCTAAGTCTAGTCTAACGTTTTGTGTGATTCTCATAATAATTCTGTTAAAAGCTTTTAAATTATTCCAACTTTTCTTATCGGAGCAAATAATCACAAAAAAAGTCAAAAGAATTTTTTCAGATTCAATATTACTTGAGTAAGAGCAGTCTTCCAGCCAAGTCTTGGTCTCATATTTCTAAATTTCAACTTAAATAATATCTCATAAATATTTAGAGACCATTATATTCGAGTATTTGAAGTGAAACCATATTTTCAAATGTTATGCTCTACTCATTTAATAATTATTCGGCACAACTTACAAATAAAAACATGAGAAACTCAAATTAAAAAGCTTATTTTATCAAATGCACCATCACTATATATAATATGAGGTAGAGCTCAAATTTACTCATGTTGAATTTAATTTAGTTCAAATAATTGAGAGGAATAATTGTTTATATCTACTTAAAAAATCCTGTTTCCCTTGATGATCCCAAATCCAGTAAACTAGATTCGATTGTCGCTAATTTGATAAATTATGAATAAAACATTAGTTTGAGAACATCACCCTGATAGAGATAATGATTCTAATTAAAGCTGAGCCGTAGTTTTCAACAAATATAGGATTTACTTATAAGATATTTTATGAATTATATCGTATTTGAATATTTAACAAATATCACAATCGGAGCCCTAAAAGAGCGTTAAATACAAAAATATCGATCGTTTAGAGATTTTTCGATTACAGCGTTCACTGAGAGCTTAATTCTGGCGAAATATTCGCTTCGATATCAAAGTCATAACGCGTTTCGGATAATTTATCGTCCATTTTAGGCTTCCGTTATGACAAATCTTTAGCTCACTCACACTCCTATCTATAATGATAAAGGGTCTCTCTCTCTCTCTCTCTCTCTCTCTCTCTCTCTCTCTCTCTCTGAGTGTTTGAGCACTTCTCTCACTGCTATTATTAATGAGGAATATAAGAAAAGCAAATATATATATATAGTTTAGGAATCGCTAGCCTTTACTCCACCCACACTCTGATAAGAAAAATCTTTATATTTGGTATATTCAGTGCATTCGGTGTTTTAGTGAAATCCAATCGATTTGAGTGCATTTTTGGCTCTACTCTCTCGGGTTTGACATTGAGTGAATGAGTCCCCACGAGAGACAAGGCATCACATGCAATATGTGATGTAATTTCGGGATTAGTTATCCCTACTTCAGTGCAATCCCCTCAATGAGAAGGAAACCTAAAGCACAACTTCACTTGTTATCGATCCCATTCTCAAATATATGGAATATCAGAAGAAAAGCAAAATTGTTTCAATCAAACTAAAAGTTGGAGTTGACAATGAAACGGGTCATTTAGGAATTGTAAGCTAACAATAACACAATTTTGCACAAAATTCAGTCAAAGAAAGGCATAAAAAATAAATGGAATTCAAATACATATAAATAGTCAAATGGAAACCGAAAGTGAAAAACATATAAATTATTGCTTCAATCGAATGGAGACTCAATTTATTTAGAGTTGAATCACAAATAGAAGAAAACACAAAGTTTTAGGAAATTTATGCCTCGAAACAAAAATAAACACAAAACAAGAGTCATATCAAATGTCACACTATTCGTGATCTCTTCACAAATGTTAGAGAATGTTGTTTTTCTGGCCTTTTTTCAAACCTATAATTACTGAGCCCTGGAATCAGTCGGGAATTCTCTTTGGACGTATATATTATGTGAATGAGTAAAGCATTGGTTCCACCACTTCCATCACTTTCGGCGTAATTGTATGTAATATTTCCAAACTTCTAATATTACTGTCCATTAAAGTATTGATTTTAAGGCACAGGTGGTCACGACGTTCACTCGCTTACCATCACTTGGCTTCGGATATTCGCTCAATAGTGAGACATTTGTGCCAATTATTTATTTCTTTGTCATAAACTAAGAACTCATTTCATTTAAAGTGACGCCGATTTCAGACATTTCATAAAAACACAACTCATTCGCTGAAGACATCAAAGTTAGTCCTGAAATACAAAACATTTGATTATTTCCTAATTAATTGGTATTTTGGTGAGTGCACCTAGGCATTTTGCATCATCATTTATGAGAAGCATCTAATAAATCGAATCTAAAATTGATTTATTAAAAATAAATTAGAGAAAAAACTTTTGAGAAATGATTTGATTTAATGATATAAATGTTGGTTTATCTCAAGGAATCACTCCTAACGACTGCCATTTATTATTATAATTAGGTTTGACTTCAATCGTATTATTATTATTATTATTATTATAGTTATAGTCCTTTGATTGAAGTCATTATTGTATTTGATTTTAATTAATATTAGTTAACAAATGTACAGGTTATGAAGTAATTTGAACTATCAAAACTATCAAAACAACTCTATTTTCAATTTTAAGGCTTTAGTCAACTCTCTTAGTAAACAATTGTTCAATAATTTTATATTTTTTGAATTCAACTAATGGTTTAATTTAAAAATATATTAGCAAGTAGTTCTGCAAAAAAAATATTTCGATCAAACTTTTCCTGATTGACATATTTGGACATAATTACAGTAAATAGCCAGTTTCGGTAATCACCTGGTGCTTTAAAATAAAAATCAACTGTTTATTTTGCCTTTAAAGAATGTTTAGATCAGTCGGTAATTTAAAACAGAGACAGAGCCCAAAACTCCCTTACTTGAAAAATTTTGGCAAAATTCCATAGCCAGGGATGCGCAAGGTCTGCGACCTTAGGGACCCCTAAAACTGAAAAATTAGGCGGGTATAGGGGGTTTCCTGACTTAGACCAAAAAGGTTAAGGGGAGTAAGGTAAAAAAATTTGTCGCCTCGTTTCTACTACACCTTAATAAAAGTTCAATACATGTAATCAATGAAAGTTCATAAATTTAAGACATAGTTTGTCTGTAAAAATATCAAAAAATACTTGAGCCACCTCATTTAAGGAAAGATAAAAGACGAATTACAGCGGTCTTCAAATATATCAAAATAATATATTTTATATTTTTCGTTGCAATTAGATCTATAAACAAAAGAGAGACTAAAATAAAGCAATAAATAATTGCAATCAGTTATAGAATCAGACTTTTTGTCGAAATACAGACACTTTTGAGTTTCTTTTTTGAAAGAAATGATGTCTTAGTTTTGAGTAATTCTTAATTTGAAGAAATCAATAGTTTATCGAAATTTATAACAGAAGTTGTCTTTTGAGGAAAATAAACAGAAAAGTCGTTCAAAAAATAATAATAAAGTTTTATTGCAATGAAAACAACGAATTGCGGATACGATGTGTGAATCAAATTGAATATAAAGTTATTTACCTTTGAAAATAAATCCGATATTTTGTTGGTTCTCATCATTTGTGACATTTAGGAGTTTTCATTTCAGATATGAAATGTCAGATGATTTATATCAGATACTATTTGATATATTAATATACTCGACAAGAAATATTACCAGGTTTTCTCAAACACATAATGAATAGGATTCGTGATCTGAATATCATGTCTTTCTCAACAAATATAGTTTTCAACTGAAAATATTTCACTGAAGCGAATATTTGCGATTGTTTTGCACAATATCTCAATGACTTTAGGTTAGGCTCTCGACTGACATTCATGTGACACACCTTTAAAGTTGAAATGTCTTTATTGAGGCATTTATTCAACGCTTACACCAGTAGTGGTCATATAATGCAAGTCCACCACTGCTTCACTTGGGCTCCAAACCAAACCAAACCAACCCGCTCTTTTACGACACAATTAGACAACATTAACAGTAAACTGCACTAAAGGTCACTGCATTAAGCTTTTCTAAATGAGCTATCTCATTCTATTTTTTGCTTTTTCTAAGAAAATGCTTTAATTAGTCGACTCATGTTTTCAAACTTTTAAAACACATTTTAAAGAAAAATGTAAACAATTACAGCAAGATAAGATGAAACTGAATTAAGCAAAGATTAATTTATTCATTGAATTCAATTTATCATGGTGATGCTTACTTTTATGTTTCTTTTAAATTGTTGTAAAGTTTCTTCGAAAAATTTCGTATTTAAACGAATAAAATAGTAAAATGTTTTGTTTTTAGCGATTTTTGATAAAAAACACAATACTTTTCACTCTGAATATTGAGAACTATTTTACGAAAACTGTTATTTTGGAGGAAAAGGCGATTCAATAATTGATTTTCGATAAGTTTAAAACCAGGGATGTCCAAGGGAATAGACCTCTTACCCCGTAGAAAAATTTTGAAAAACTACCCCCTAGAGCCACCGAGCTTGGGCATCCCTGGTTTAAAACAAATGCCAATTAAACGATTGCATACATTAATAAATTCGAATAAATATGAGAAACAGTTATCATTTCATTAATAAATCAGTCGATCGTTAAATAATTAATGTTATGTATGAAAACAGGGATGGCTAAGGGGGTTGGCCTCTTACCCTGGGGCAAAAAATTTAGGTAAAACACCCCTAGAATTTTGAAAAATGTAGCTTGCTGATCTATATCACCTAGTGCTGAGCGAAGCGAGACGGCAATTTTTTTTACCTTGGTTCTCCCGTTGAGTTTTTTGCCGAGCAAAGCGAGGCGGCAAATTCTTTTGGTGCCAAATTTAAAAAATCACCCCCTAGATCCCTTCTAGAAATTTTTTGAAAAATCATCCTCTAGAGCTCTCGACCTTGGCCATCCCTGATTGATTTGGTTTATACGAATACAAATTTATCTTGTAAATAAAAATCAAATGAAAATCATATAATGGGAGACTTCCCTGAGTTGAAAATTTTTGGAAATATACTCATATGAGCATGTTCCGACACATAACACTTCGTACTAAAATTGGTAGTTGTGGGAAACACCATCTCCAATTTTAGGAAGTTTTGATGGTTTAGTAGTGATGGTAAAATGGGAGCAAAGACCTCATTCAAACCAGGGTGCGCAAGAGGCATAGCCCAAATACCCACTAGTTTTTCAGCTCGAACAGACCTCTCTCGCGGAAATTTTTTTACCTTGGCCCTCCATGGTGTTTCTTGTCAAGCGAGAAAAGGATGGAAATTTTTACCTTACTCTTTTTTCGTTTTTTTGGTCTAAGAAGTCAGAAAAACCCCTTTATACTTGGTGCCAATATGCTCGTTCTAACTCCAAATGACATGATTTAAATATGGGGAAAACTGCGAAAGCAACACTAAATTGGTCTACATATATATATCTGGTTCTATTTTAATTTAATTTAGTTTAAGTCAAGTTATCAGAATTTTTACATAGAGTTATAATCTGGTTATAATCCCTCGCTTGGTATTGATAGATTATAACGAGGGCGGGACTATACCAAGGTTTCAAGAAATAGAGATTTGTTGTGTAAATGTTCACAAATGGTTAATTCTGATTATTAATAAACATACCTAGTGACTTTTCTAAAAAGAGGCATATCTAAATATCGAATTGATTAAAATTATGCTTAATTAGCAATAAAAAATTGGGAAATGTATCTTTGAGATTCATCCATTTTTTAATTTTTCCTTACGAGGGATTATAAGCAGGTCGAAAATGCACTGAAATCTATTACACTGAATGCAGTGATCAGGAATTATAACGAGAAGGATAATAACCAGGTTATTTAACATTACAACCTATGGAGATGACAAATGATTTCTGTTTTTGGGGGACTATAGCCAGGGAGGGATTATAACGAGGGGTCTTATAGAAAGGTTGGACTGTATTTAAAACAAAAACATATGAAATGATAGAAATTTTCATTTGCAATCTAACTCTAACCCTAGGAATTGAACTTGGCCATGTCGGATTAAAACTAAGACATGGAAAGTTTTTTTATAATATTATTAATAAACTATTAATAAATATAACAAAACTTATAGATATTTGTAATTTAAAGCGAATGGAGTGTTGAGGCCGTCATACGATATCTTTTGCTTATAAGCAGAACATATAAAACAAATAATGAAATAGTTGTTTGAGTTGTTTGAGTTGTTTGCAGCATAACTGTTGTGTTGAGCCAATAATAAATCATCGATTGAGTGATACGACAAATAAAGTAACGCTCGCTATGAAGATGTCATTTAAAGAGAAAATTGTCTGATAATGGTTTTGACCATCACTTCAACACAAGTAAGTCATAGTAACTCATTCTAATGTCTATCTCTTTTGTTTGTTATGACTTTAATGAAATATTACTCATTTCGTTCAATAGATACAGAGATTCACATATTTTATTAACAATAGAGACTGAACTCACAATAATCTATTGCACAGATATAACGATGGGATCTATGAGAGCACAGCTATATCTCACTCTCAGCTCAATAAATATACAGCTCATATATGTGTCTCTTCTGAGTGTATACTTTACATAATGGCCAGAATGTGAGTAATATTTGTATTATTAATGTTAGTCTTATGCACAGCATTACTACTCTTCAATTCATGAATATTTAGATTTGATGCGGCGCTCACACAATGGCCAACACAATGGCCAACACAATGGCCAACTCGTCAGTTTATACTCCACACAAGTTGCTGCCACTGACCCACCAGTCCTCTTCAATGGTCTAATTATTTCGAAAATATTTTATCATTTGGACAATTGAATCATTGAAAATGTTATGTCGTTCGCAAACACAACACACCATTGATTGGGAAAAATCACAATTTATGACATGATTTTGAAGAATGTAATAACAGAATCGCTAAAGAATTGAACTACCTTTACAATTATAGTCTTCGGAGACAGGGTGAGTTTTTCATATAACTAATAAATAGTTGAGTTTAAAATAACACCAAAATGCGAAAGGAAAGCATCGATTGTTCGGTAAATTGATTAGAGTTTTCGTTCAATTATTTAGAGATAAAAGTATTTCTTATTTAAAATTTTTTTAGTTTTTTTTCTATAAATGATTTTTTGGCGAATAAGAGAAACAGAATTATTTACGGAAAGCATAGGGAGAGCAGTGCTATCCTATTGTAGATAAAAGCGAGGCTGCGCTGCACTGTAAGGGGGCCGAAACAAACGCCAAAATGATTGATTACAGTTTGTATGGCTTGCTTTGCCTCTTGGCTCTGCTTTTGCACCAAAATGGAGATCTGAGAGTGAGTTCTCTTCACCAGTGATATTATAACCGATACAGAGCGCGAAGAAGCCATTCCAGAGTGGCTGACATTATTGTCAAGTGAGGGATCATAGCTCACAACCATTCGGTTCCATAATACTGGTGTAAAGTTATGTTTGTATGAATTGTGACATAAATTCAATGATCGCATAATTATTTTCTAATAAACAAATCACAAAATAAGTATTCAAAAGAATTGGCGGCAAAACAAATAGCATCCGACAAAAGGTATGATTTAAAAAAATGTTTGTTCCTTTCAGTTGTGATATGGCTTTAATTTTGAGTGATTTGAAGCGCTTTAATACTTTTGTGTTTATATTATCGCTTAGTAGAGAAGTGATGGTAAACGTCGGTCGATGTCACACATATAACACATATAACAGTAAATGTGATGTTTATGAGCACTACAACTGAGTTATTGTACGACCGACTGGAGGCTGAGTTCAGGCTTAAAGCTCACGCTTTGGCTCTCATTTGTATTTACTATCGAAGAGTCGATATAATAATAATAATCAAAATTATTGTCATTTCGAAGACAATTATTGATTTCTAAATCATTGTTGAGTTTATATAAATTTAGTTAAACATTGAATAAATTTGATGACAGGTAACTCTAATAGTAATACCACTGCTAATGGCATCCATAAGAGTTACGGGACAGTTAGAGACAGTTTGTGACAGTAATAAAAGTAGAGGGGCTTCCAATCACTTGAACTGGCGATTAGACCCACCATAAACACCCTCTAACAAGCCATAAATGTGCAATAAATTGCATCACTAGTGCTTTTTTACCCCGTTATAAAACAGTAACTTTTATATAATGTAATTGTAATTACAGGTCGTAAAAGAGTGCAGTGACTGACCCACTAAAGAATGTTACAAATGTTTTTGAATTCTTGTTTTGGTAATAAAGCACAGAATCTCAACCAAAACCCAATACAAAGCACTTTGTCTTCCAAACTATGAATTGGTTTGCATTTCTTCTTATAACACATTTTTTAGTTTATTACCTTTGAGTTCCTTTTTTTCACTTCACTCGTCCTTTGAATCTCATGAGTAAAACGTCTGATAGTTTTCTTCGTATTTATTATTTATTTCGATTTTTGCAAAATCATTGAATCGTATGAATATTTGTGTTATTTTTTTATGAGAAATGACTATTTGTATGGCTTTGAATGTGTTGTTGTTGTGGTCAAAGAGTGTGTCAATTAATTTGTTGCGAAATATTAATTTGGAGCCGCCCTAAGGTGAAGGATATTTCATAAGTTATTGGAGAAATACTCGACTCTTCACGACTGGTAAGCAATTTTCGCGGGTTTGGCTCTCAATTTCGAAATTATAGCCTAAGTTATTGCCATAATTCTGATGTCTTAACTTTCACTCGAATACCTTTATTTTGATAGTTAGCTAACCTTTAATGAAGTGGGAGTTGTTGTTAGTATTATCCGACAGCTTTTTATTGAATAATAAATGAGAGGCAATACTTAAGACTCTAATTAATACAATTCTATTCATCGAAACTCTCGAGAAGTTGTGATTTTGATCACCACTTAAACAAAGATTCGATATTTAAAAGGCTTTCCAACCGATTCATACATTCCGCTCAGAATTAGCCTTAAATTAAAACACACTCTTATATAACAACTGTTTTGAGAAATTTTTTCTATTAAAAAAAGAAGATCTTATACGTAATGTATTTGAATTTGAATGGCGTTTAATAGTAGAGTTGACTCATGATTTGAGTGACCTAAGAAATTGCAATAATTCAAAGGGTTCTCCCGTCGCGTTTCAATGAAAGCAATTTAATGAATTTGCATTCGAATGGTAGTTATGATAGTCCTAACCCTAACGCCATCGGTGTTAATAATATTTGCACCGATGATTGATATTATTATAGGGCCAGTGTTTCTCTCACTTCTATTCATAACTTTTGTGCGCCTAAGAGGATATGTCACACAATTTTTTGATAGCAAAACCGGTCCCACTTTTTCTGTTGGAAATGATTTGAAAGTTGTCTCACTCTCTTATTTTTTTGCAATTTCTTTCTTTGCGATAAATATATAATTATTCGCTCTCTTCTCTCTTTCTTTGGTTCATTCTTCAGCCATTTTATCAGTTCTTGGTCTCTGATATTGACTGTAAAGCATTTTTCATTCCTTCGCAGTCTTTGGGATCCAGTTTTGTCGATAGGGCACAAGTGGTCAATTCATCTTAAATTTTGCTTTTTTGCCAAAAGTGCCTCATTTATAATCAAATCTATTCGTCGCCAATCGTCCCAACGTCCAAAATATGCCCATTTCTTGTTTGTCTTCTAAACGACACTCAAATATCGGTTCGGGTGAGTCAATAGTCCTTTCAATATAGAGCTAACTTTGGCCTAATGTCAGATCATTGCTGTTTTGGTAGCCATTGGAGGTGTAGATTCTTCCATACAGTCCCATATATTAAACGCATTACAATTTTCTTAAAACCTTTTTACTAACAAAAGTGCTTTCGATTATTAACACAAAAATCTATTTCTTTATTATAACTCAAATTAGAGAGAGAGAGAGAGAGAGAGAGAGAGAGAGAGAGAGAGAGAGAGAGAGAGAGAGAGAGACTTAATTGATTGCATGTCTGTTAAAATGGCATTCGATTAAATTGAGTGAAGCAAACATTTGGAGAAATGAATACAATGTTTGCTTTAGTATTGATGGCAACAATCGATTCAATTGCGACCAAAATTTACATTTTGTTATTGATTTGAGGAAACAACTCATTTGGTGAAAGCTCTTGAAATCGATCGAAATATTTATAAGTTTCTATCAATTTTTGTCTTCATATAAACTACTGTTTCATTTGATAGACTTTTATTTTTGTCGTAAATTTTAATTTTATTATTTGATTACACTTTTCTCCGCACATAAAACCATTCCTTTTATGATTCAATGAATGAGTTTTTAATTTTGAAATTTATTTTAATTATGGTTTAAAATTTTATACTTCTTTTTATGACTTAGTATATAAGTGAACAGGTTTACTTCACACATTATATGAATGAATCTCTTTTCAAATATATTCACAAATCAATAACATTTGAGTTTATGACAGATATTTCTTGCAATTTATGAGATGAGCTCCAAAAGCAAGGCTTCATTCAAAACGCTTTGAAAATTTATGAGAAAACAACTCATTTTTATTATTCAATTTATACAAAATGAAGTCTCGTGTTCACAATTATTCTCAATTTAATTGTACTCGATTCCTAATTTATCATTTAGTTAAGTCTCAAACATTTTCAGCGATTCCAAATCTTCTGACAATTGATCTCTTATTTGATATGTGTTTGTCTTTCATATCAAATAACATTGAATTAATAATTTGATTATTCAAACAATTTCTAATATTAAGTTATCTCTAATTGCGAACGACATAGTGTTGAGGCGATGTTTAATAGTTATATATTCATGGTGGTTTATTCATTTATTAAATAGGCTGAGTTTCGCCACTTAAACTGTTAAACACTTAAGGCTAAGATTATGACAACTAATCATTAATATATGCAAATAAACTTTTTTGTTTGTTTATTATCACATTTAAAATATTGTTTGATTCGGTTGTCTTTGATCTCATCGATCACTTCTCACTGGTATTTATGAGCGAATGGTTGGCCAATAATATGATGTCTTTTCTTATTTGAATTCATTTATGTGCAAACAATTGCATAATATTTTTTTGGGGAAGAAAACTCTGGATCGAGTGAATTGAGGGTTGAATAGAGTTCCCAACTATTGATCTTTTGTTCCGCTTTTGGAAACAGTTTTTTATACTTTTGCGACAAAGTGTGCGAATCAGTCAAATGTATAGTTTTATAGTCCATTCCCAGTGGCATAAACTCGATATCCAGATCTATAGTACGGATAGTATGGGTATTAAGTTTGTGCCGAACGTCTCCATTGATTTATCTGTATTGTAGTGCTGGTCATAGAGACTACTGAAGTATAGCATAACTCTATCCATAACTCATAGCTATGTTTCTCAAGTGGATTGTGATCTTCACATAAATCAGTCGATTGACACGAGAACGCCATTTCCACCAGGGATTATATGGCTTCTCATGATTTATTGCTCACCCATTACTTATTCTCAACTCATTCCGTTTGATTCCATTTTTATATCCTTTCATTTTGTGTTCCGATCCTTCTTTTGCTTCAAATTGTGTTCTGTTATCAGTATATAAGACTATATTAACAAAAATGTCAAATCAGACGAATTGTGTTTATGTAACCTTTTGGACAACATCTCAACTGTTTGTCTAAAGCCAAGAGCAAACACATTAATGCGAATTCGTTCTCCACTATAATAATGTCTGCGAATGTAAACTAATGTTTTGTTTTGAGTCTCGTTTTATTGGTTTCTATTTATTATTTCAAACTTTGTTTGATATGAGACAAAGTTTGGCCAAAATTGCCTGATTTAGTCGTCACTATCTCTCTGGTGAATCGTTCAGAGGTCGCCACTGCCATCACTGCCTTCTGTGGGTGTCATCATTGGCTTACCATTCTTAGCCCCATTCTTATCATGTTTTTAAGGCCTCTATATAATGACCCCGAATCAGTGAAATATTTGTTTATTCAAATTCAGATAATATTAAAATGTTGTCTATTCATGAATTCTTCATTTATGAATAGTAATGATGTTTCTCAAGAAGTAATCTGAGAAAAACATTTGACATTCGATGGTTTCAAATACTAAATGGTTATTGAATTCAAATTTATTTCATTCGCTTCTCTTAATTTGAATAAATAATTGTCGAATAATTCAATTCTTTTCCTCAAATTCTTAAAAATTATTTCGATTTTCGACATTTGAGTGAATTCTGGCGGAAAATATAAGTTTATGTTTATATAATACAGGGATGGGCAAGGGGATTTTCAGAAATCCTCCATAAGTGAAATCATAAGTTCTCCTCGACTCTGAAAAATTGTGGACCAAAAATAAACTGAGAAACTATGGACCCCTAGGTTTTGAAAGTTTTTCACAAAAATTAGCCATTTTGTTCTCCAATTTTATTAATTTAATTAATTTAATTGAATTTAGGTCTATTAGAAGTAGATTTAAGTGTGGAAATGGCTGTTTTACGACAACATTTCTACTTTTTAAGCGTTTCCGGTACTTCCCTTGAGGTTTGATAATTTTTGGCCCAAAAATCCCCCTGAGCTCGAAACCCTTGTCCACCCCTGTTTAATTATGACATTAATTTGTTGGAGAATTGACTGCTGGGGAAAATTATCATGATTGTAATGACTTTTTATTTACTATTTTGTCATTTATGGCATTCAAATGACTACTACTCTAATCCAAAACAAGCGATAATTTTTGGGGAAATAACGTTTAAAAAAGTAATTTCATTAAACTCTTACAGAAAACAAAATTTTAAATTTAATAAAATAGTTCTCTAATAATATTTAGTCTCATATCTAATATAAGACATCTGTTGATATAAACCACAAATTGTTTCAAATTTAGTCAAAGAAATTAACAATTTTTTCTCTAAAACTAATTAATCATTTTAAAGCTAATTATTTGACTTATAAACTTGCAAGAATTAAATTTTTGATTGCATTTAAAACCAGCCGTAAATTAGTTTCATTGACCTTGTAAATTAGCTCTCTTTAAACCGAGGTTCTTTGATTTTTCATTAAAGAAAACGAAATTCCAATTATGCTAAAAGTGAGTCTCTATTGAAAAAAGGATAATAAATCAAAATGAGCAAAGATAAGCTGGAATTTTCCAAAATCATTCGAGTTAATAAACCTATTAAAATAGATAATTAGTGCAAGCATAATTGACATAATTACTAAAGAAAGTGTCAAAAAAATTAAATTTGATTTAATGATTTTCTTGACTAAACATTTAAAATTTCAATTCATTGTCTTGATTTGAAAAAGCACTGGATAGTTTTTTATATATTCCAAAAATTAATGTGATTAATTAAATTTGATGTTTGAGCCATTTTCGCATCGATTTATTTCATTAGAGCCCTTAGTTTGTGGCCATCAATAGGGAGTCAGACATAACTTGTAATACTTGTCTTGAAATAAGAATTATTAGTTATTTGGCGAAAAGTTTAGACAAACTTTCTTTTGGAAGCAATTATTCAGTCAAATGGTTCGCAGAATAAATGAACGAAAAAGTTATTTAATTAAAATTTAAATTAAATGAAGAAATATTGTGTTTTCATATGATTTTCTTCTCTATGGAAAGAATGCGTTTGCGCTGAAGAGTAGAGCAGTGCTACCAATCATAGCCACCACTACTTTTTGATATACATCTAATGCAAGTCACAAAACCTTTTGGGCTTTGTTTCGATTAGTTTTCCTGTTGTGCTGCCTGTCTTTCCTCCCCATTTCTGTTAGTGCTGTTGGAGCTCACTTTGATGATGATCACTGGTCGTCATGACGGAGTGCAACTCTCTTCCCACGTCGAGAGGACCGCCGTCTTTGTGATAACCGGCGACAGCAGAGCCTGATTTAGTTGCGTCGGAAAATCTCGTAAATTATATTTGAGCTCAACTCACAACTGATAGCACTCTTATGACATTAAAAGAGTAAACCAAAAGAGAGTCAAGACTAGAGTAGTCGACTCTACACTAGAGTAGAGCAGAATAGGGACTAAGCATTGAACTTATGGTTGGCTTCTTTGGCCCTAACATATAGTGTATATAATTTGAATTCTGGATCGAATCACAATATGAGTGAACCGAACGCTATTGTATTTATTGTAAGCTCTGAACAAATAAAGGCCGCGTATCACAAATTTCATGCCGACCCGATGCCGATCCAATCCACTAAATTTTTTGTAACTTTTTTTGTTATCCAATAGAATGAATTGATTTTTTTGTAATCCCCTTAAGTTTTGATGTTTTTGGCTGAGTTGCAAACAACACATTAAGAGTAAATATTTTCAAAAGATGCTGATCTGATCTTTCGGTGGCTTTTTGTATGCAAACCAGAGATACAAACTTTTAGTTCAAATGTGAATTTTGTGCATTCATTAGACTGTGTCAGAGCAGAGCTGACTCAGAAAACTAATGCAATCACTCTTTTAATGTTATTTTAGAAATATTGTTGAGCACAAAGTCTGCACAAAAATCGCAAAACTATTTTAATATACGGCATATCTGAATGCTTTCAATGGTCGGGTGACGGTATACATGAAAAAATGCAACTCTAAGGAGGAGTTTAGCAACTCTGGGCAACGATGCCTTTCCATGCAATACACAATTTTGCACGGCTTTGATTACATCAATAGCTGACTTATAAACTAAAAGACTCTGAACGTGATTTAAGTGCTTCTTGACAGCACATCCCTTAGCTGTATGTGCTCTCAAAGAACATGCATTTTCTCTCATTTAATTTGTATTAAAAGAAATTATTTTCAAGTAATTGGCTCCAAATTGAAGTGAGTTTTGTTCAAAATTGTCTTAAAAGTGAGTAAATTCTTGAATAAAAATCGATAAAAAAAATTCTGTAATAAGTTTTTGCAGCGAATGTATCGCTGAATATCAGAATCGAAGAGAGAAAAGCCATAAAGATTTGAGAGATAGTGAGTGTGAGTGAGAGAGTGTTCAATGAATTACTTTTATGCCAACCAAATGCAAAGTGTGTATGTGTTGTGCTGTATATGTGACTCAATTGTATATTCTATGCATTGGTTGTAACTCTTGAACATCACGCAAATGAGAGCCCAATACTTCATATTCATAAATGGTGTATAACGAACACCAATTCAGTTGTGCCGTCACACTTACCTCCAGTGCTCGGCTTAAATTATATACCAGTTTATGATCGGCTTCTAATTCAATGTGATTCAGGTGAGCGATCAGATTTCAACATTTACTCCTCTCTTCTATTGTTTGCTTTTGTATCAAATTTTATTATAAGTAAAAAACAAAATTATTTAATGAGTTCATAGATTTTCGCTTTCAATTTGTTTGACTTTCTATTCTTAGGCTTTCAATTGAGCATGTTTCATTTTAACAAATCAATCTGAAACATAAATTTGTTTCTAAGAAAATCTAATCAAAACCTTTTATAAATAAATACGAATTTAATTGAATTCAACATAAATTTGATAAAACATTTATCGTTAAAAATGCTTTAATTTTTTACTTCTTTTTACTTAACTTTTTTGACCAAAATTTTTATCGCTTTTTAAACATTTAGTCGTTAATAAAGTTTAATATAAATAATAATAATATATAATAGTTTGAAGAGTAGTATTGCAGTATTAGAGGAGTGGATCCAAAGTCAGTGCAATTTATAGTTTTTGAAGTGATTGGAGAACTTTAATGTCACAAACGGTTGTGTTTATCATAATTTCTATTCATCTTAGAGTCAATTCAGTTGTCACTTAAACTTTTATATTATGACGATATCATACATTACATGATTATATGGCACCCATAGTGTAAAGCTATACTATTGCTGTTCCAATGGTGATCCAGTGAAGTACCAGTGCGGCACTTGTAGCGCCCATCAAACTCATAGAATTCAAATTGCTTTATTATGAATTGCAAGTGATAAAAATCATAATAGTCTTGTAAACACCTCATAAATGTTATAATAAATATATGAGTTATATATTAAATAATTGAGTGAACAGCTATTCGGCCGACAATTAATGTCTTCGACTTTCAATTAGATCTTTGCTTAATTCTCAAAGTTGTGCACAAATTGTGAGCCAAACATATTTTGTTTGGTTGATGTTGTAGTCGAGCAAAGATTTATTTCGGTTACATTAAACAAAACTCTGCATAGACTGCACAGCACTGGCATCGGTGCCAGTTCTGCAGCACTGGTTTTGTCAAATCGAGTGGTTTGTGTTTTTTGATCTAAATATATATGAAACTAAAGAAAAAGCAAAAATGGATTTATAAAAACTGTCGTCTATTATGAAAGTGTCTGCAAATCATTAGAGTCTATAGGATTGAAAACTTACGTATCAAACATTGAAAGCAACTTTTTATTGATATTAATAATTATTATTATATAATTCAATATCTCATTAATTTAAGGTCACGTACCATTCGATATCTTTTGCATTGAATATAACCTGGAGGATTAACTTTTTTGCTATGTCCTAAACTACTGCTGACTGTGTCCCTGTGCAATTATAAGGCTATTATTTTTAGCTCATTTCTAACTGCAATCAAATGATTGCTAAGTAAGAGAAAAACAAAAATAATGATAACATGGGAACAGCTCTTCTCAATTCAGTTCAATATTTTCCATTCTGCGAAAATGGTTTTGATTTCCATTTTGCAAATATTTTCCTTTTAGTCATTGATTACATTATGCGGAAAGTCGTTTCAAAATCTACTTGTTCTGGATTTTCAACATTTTTTCATACTTTTGTGTTTCGGTTTCCAAATCTGAATCTGAAATTTCGATTCAAACTTTAATTCAATTCATAATTGTTTGAGAAATTCAATCATCATTTGAGAGACATATGTACTTAATTTCAATATTAATTTACTCCTATAATGAAGTCGGCCCACAAGCCTACGGTCCCCTCGAGTTAGGCGACTGATAGTCTCATAGTGAGTAATGTGATGGTTGATGACTACAAAGCTCTACTACTCTCCACCTCAGTCTCGAATAATACGGTCCTTCATATGTTATATAAGTGTTTGAGTTTTGAAGGGCGTGATTCGTGCCGTCCAGACCCGAACCAAATCATAATTTTGAGTTCACTACACCTGCCATTTATTTCATTCCTGTTCTAATACTTCGATCTGATCGAACGTCTCCAATAGGAGCCATCGATTCAATTGCTTTGCAGCAGTCTTTGTTTGTCTTTTTGTGGTTGGACTCATAGTACAGACTCTACTCATCATTCTCTCTCTCTCTCTCTCTCTCTCTCTCTCTCTCTCTCTCTCTCTCACACACACACACACACACACACACACACACACACACACACACACACACACACATTGTTAAGTGAGTGTAAGAAATGCTAATAAAGACGTAAGGGCAGTTGTATTTCATGAGAAAGAACTGGATATTAGTGGAGGGTACTGTTTATCATAATCAAATGTATCCTGATTTGAGTTTTGGTGACATGTTTTGCACAAAGTTATCATTTATCAGACATTTGCATTAATGTCTCAACTGCTCATTTGGTGTTCTCTCGTGCACAGCATATTATTTTGTACTTCTTTGTTTTTACGTGCTTTGAGTCCTTTCATTGCATTCAGAGCTCTGAGACGTTGTAATTAGTTTTGCAACTCTACTATACTTACCATACATTCTCTGCCCAAATATAAAGTTCATCTTCTATTATATCTCATTAATATCTGCCAAAAATTCTAAGGGTTGGGTCTGTTTGGCTGAGGCAAGGATTGGCCCCCAATTATGACGTTCATAATACATCATACAAGAGATGATCCTTTTTTCGCGTTAACGCCGGCTTTCCTTAAACTGTGATTCAAACTTATGTTAGGTTATTTTGTTTTATTTTGTATGTATCTTCAAAAGACATTAAACTTCAAACTTAGTATAATAAAGATATGAAAGTAAAACTATGCAAGGATATGCTCGTCTCTCTTTCTCTCTCACACTATTTTCATCAAAATTTTGAATTTGTTTTCAATTCAATTGGAAATTCTTTGTACAATAATTTATCGAATGTTTTCTCTTAAATTTGAGTCTTAGGTAAGCGATCCAAACAATTCCTTAATTTATTGTAACATTAATTAATCGATTTGAGTTCTATTCACCACTTATTTTATAAACCCCTCACTCATGACAATAGACTTAGTTTTTTCAAATTCAACTAATTTATGGCATTATTGCATGACTTCAAACCCATCTCTCTCTCTCTCTCTCTCTCTCTCTCTCTCTCTCTCTCTCTCTCTCTCTCTCTCCCTCCCCTCTCTCCCCAATGCTTCCCTTCCCTCATTGGGTTCACACAATTGTATTATTAGTCTACTCTAAAACTTTAATTTCACATTCATTCAGGTTTTTAAGAATTCACTACAAACTCATAAAAAGAATATTAAAATGGGTTTTGTATATAAGGGCGCCATTAATAACACATAATAAGTATTAAATATTTTTGAGGAAATTCGAGTAAAATCTTACATTTATTTGTTTTCGATATTAACATAATTTGTCGATAAATCTCTTTGGAAGGAAATCATCATTTTTTGTGAAAAACCTAATTTCCGAATAATAGCAAAAGTTTTTGTTGACGTTTAAGTCGCGACTCTTATATTGGTTGCTGTCTATGGTCTCCAGTGTTTCGGCGTCTTTAGCCTCTCTCTAATATAAGGCTCTTCTCTCTTCTTACATAAGCAGAGCTGAGGGCTGTTTTGCCGCAAATGTAAATGTTTTACAATCGGAGTCCTTTCTGTTTTCCTGGAATTGAGGCCGCGCTTAGCGTTTCTGTCTTTTTTTAACAAAACCCGATTGTTTTTGTTTAGAATAAGAGAGAGAGAGAGAGAGAGAGAGAGAGAGAGAGAGAGAGAGAGAGAGAGAGAGAGAGAGAGATTAGGGCCAAGAACACATGCAGCCAAAAGACTGAAAAAGATGTCAAAAGCCAGAGCGTCGCACAAATGTCTGAACGCGCCTTAGAATTGTTTTATGATAGAAGTGAGCACTGCTTCGGGGACTCATTCTTAGATTGTTTTCAATAGCGTTGTGAAGAAAAAAACAAAATGAAATGGTCTTATCTCTTCTGCACTCAAATGATTAGATAATTCGAACTTTTTCTGACTATACTTTTTTGCACTCAATTGATATACAAATCAAGTCCTGTTCCCAACGAACCAGAGCATCTTTGAATTCCTTGATTTCAATTTTAAACAAGTGAAAAATTTGCAAAACTTATATCAAGCAAAATATTAATTACTGGTAACTTTATTTTCTATTGAAAAGAAAGTATATATTTTTTAGTTGAAGTAAGAATGTGAAGTCAATGATGGAAGTGCTACTCTGGACAGCACAGACAAGATCGACAGTTGTACAGCTTTGTTTCCTGCGGCTCAGCACAACTTTGATATATTAGTGGAGAACTCACAGACAAAAATTCAGATATTCTATTGGTGTTTATACATAAGGCTCAGGCCTCACAAATTGTGAGCCATAGAAACTACACGTTTCGCATACTTAATATAATTTGAATTACATTAAAAACGTTTCTCTGATTTCTCTGATTGAAAATATTTGAGTGAATTTTTGCTTTCAGTAGAATAGGTTTCATAAAAAAGTCATAGCAAACATTTAAAGGCTTGGCTCAGACCAGACCAAAGAGTGGACATTCAACTCTTGTCTTAGTTGTAAACTGTTCGAGTGAAATATCAAAAGGACTGTAGTCTGTGTCGTCCAATGCATACATTTGGTCAGTCGAGACAGAGTTATAAAAACCGTTAAATTTTATTGCACTGAATGAGTGACTTCCGTTATATATATGGCATTTTGTGGACCAGTTCTCATGTGTACAAAAGTGCCAATTCCTGGAAGAGTTAAAAAAGATAAATAAATAAATAAAAGTCTAATAAAGTTTTTTTTATCCCCAAAACAGGTTAAGTATAGACGTAGAGAAGCACTGAATACAAGAGCAAAATGTGTGATATGAGTACATATTATCCGAATAACGCGGGATATGTATCCGGACCTCCACCTCATGATCAATACAATGGTGAAGCACATCATCATCATGTGATGAATCCCTGCCATGAAAACGGCAGAGGGCCTCCTCCTATACACCAGTACCATCAAATGCAATACGGCACTGGACCACAGACACAACAACCAAATTATCCCCGATTTCCCCCTTTTGATCGCTTAGAGGTCAAGCCTTGTCCCGACGGTACAAATGCAGCCGAGCCTAGTCCTTACTATAATTGCGGCACTACTACTGCACCGGCACCTCATCCACCGAATGCACAGCAGCCGCCACCAATTCAACAACCAGTTATGCCCATTCAATATGACTCATGTGGTGGAAGGGGTTCAATAACACCCCCTCACGAGTCTCAACAATATCCTAGTTGCAAACTGCAACAACCAATGCACCCCCACAACGACGGTTTGGGACCCGGTCTGCCTAATATGATGGCAGGCTCACCGCCGTCACCACATCATCCACAGCACCATCAAATGTATCAGTCGACAGGACCCGTCGGCAGTCCTAACCAGCAAAATTCCAATTCAGCCCTGTCTTCACCTCTATATCCATGGATGAGATCTCAGTTCGGTATGTCTTATGTCTTATGTTTTTATTTGAGTTTTTCATTCAAACCATCGAAACTAAACAAATCTAATGAATCAGTTGTGAAGAGTTATGCATTCATTATATTTATAAAAAAAATTATTTTTACCCAACGTTTAGAAAATTCAAGAGTATCACAAACTTTTGAGATGAAACTGAATGTAATTTGAAATTTGACTCAAATGATTCAAAGTAGAAATAGGTTTTGTTTTTGTCATATTAATTGAATTAATTAAAAAATGAAAGTTTTCTATAATTATTTAAAAGTATTGCAATAAATCATTTGATTAGAATAAATGTTGAATTTGAATAATAGATTGTTTATTAAAGATTTAATGCCACTTAAGTTTCCAGAAATGTGTAATTTCTGCGAAATTCATGAGAAACCATATTAAAATGTTGTGCTTAAAGCCAAGAGCCAAATGAGTCTCTTATCTGATATAATCAGTTTGAAAACTGTTTAAATTGCAATTAACTTTTATAGACATTTAATTACTTGATTTATAGTATTGTTTGAATGAAATAAACTTTCATTCAAACAGAGCTATGGAATACTCAATTCGGAAGCAAAACAATAAATTGAGTTTATTTGCAATAAAAAGTGTGTTTTTATGCTTTCAATACATAATATACACAACATTTATGTCATTCAATCAAATTTAAATATAAACTGAAACATTTTTTTTATTTCTCTAATCAATTAAAAATCAATTTACAAATAAATATTAATGAAATACGAATCGCAATAATAAACTACAAAATAATTATATGAAAAAACTTTAGTTTAAAAGTTATATGATCAAATTTAAAATTGAAATTCGACCATAAAAGAGAATTTTACGATTGATTCGATATATATATATATGGTATTTATTAGAATTGAATCAAATTTTTTCATCGGTAAATATAAATTAATTGGTGCCACCTTGCTCATCATCATTTACTTTAAATAGAAAATCTCATAAAAAGTTAGGGAAAGCATTTGCAGAATATCTTAAAACAAATCATATGTTAATTAAGTTAATCAAAATCTGAGTCATATCTGAGGAGAACAGGATTTTTCGCTGTTTATCAAAATTAATTCAGGTTTTGGTTATAAATTGAATGGAGTTGTGTCAAAAAAATGAATGATACCAGGGAAAATCTCAGACTTTGATTAAAGCATTTTTTTCCTAAAATATAATCGACAGTAGAGAATTTAATAAGCCCAAACTATGATTTAAATAATTCTATCGCCTTGTTTTGCAAATATGAGATAGAATGCGAAGAAAAGCTCGCTTTCGTAATAAATTTATAATTCTGTGAGGTTACTAAGAGGTCTGTTCAAGGTATATGAGAATGTGAAGTCCTCCACTTTTATCTGAGCCTTTGAGCATTTTATAGGCAAAAATATCTGATTTCGATTCAAAACTTTGGTTCACATCTGACGGTTGTGTCACTGTTTGTGTGTCTCATGATTTGGCAAATGTGCCAAAACTCAGGCTTTCAGACAAAATAATGTATGCCTTCGAAGTAAATCTTCAAAAGAGACTCAAATCTAGACTTTTTTTTATCCAATAAGTTGTGTTATGTTCGCACTTTTTGTCTCTATTTCAGCAAAAAATGTTCATTATTTCAAAATTGAGCTCTAATTTAGAACAGAAAAGAAAAATTGCCAATCAATATTTTGCAGAAAAATGTCGTAATTTTATTAATTGAACTAAAAATGCTTTTAAAAAAACGCATGATAAAATCTATTTTGATTTCGAAAACGCTAATTTGAAAATCTGCCAATGTTTTATTTGAATGCATAT
The DNA here is from genome assembly GCA_034702105.1 of Fuscozetes fuscipes. Lineage (NCBI taxonomy): Eukaryota > Metazoa > Arthropoda > Arachnida > Sarcoptiformes > Ceratozetidae > Fuscozetes > Fuscozetes fuscipes. The sequence goes on from JAQGCS010000016.1 coordinate 25,498, forward strand.
TTGAATCAGGCAGCTCCTCTTAGTGAATTTTCCCGATTAATTTTGATAAGAAGAAATTTTTCATTAAATTCTTTACTCAATTACTTGATTTTTAAAAAAATTTTGGTGATTGGAATTGGATTTTATTAGTGAAAAATGAGTTGAAAGGGCATTCATAGGGCATTCATATGAGTAGTGCGCAGAACTTGAATTCTTTATTAAAAAGTATTAATTTTGCGATCAATTAAGCGATCGTTTCAAATGAATTAGTAGTTGGAAAGGACTTATCTCTATTCAGCTCAATGTTTGAGTTCGTGTTCAAAATTTTAACTTAAGATAAGTTGTCTTCAACTGTCGAAATGAAAAATATCGAAATGAATGCCACATTTATTACCATTATATCTAACTAATCATAAAACGATAGCCTTAACAGAATTTTTTCATTAGACAAATATTCAAAGCCATAGAAACAGTTTTCGTAATACTGGAAGTCGTTATGCATTCACTTCACACAGAGTTCACATTTTATATGTCGTGAGCGCTATCTGTCGACTTTCCCTCACTTAAAATCAATACTTTTCTGGCAAATACAGTGTTGCCATAGTTGTATGAGACCGGTTGGCAACTCCTTAAGGTCACATAAGTTGTACCCCAGGTTTCACTCTCCGGTTGTCATTGGAGGCGAACTTTATATGCAAACCAATAGAGAAATGAGACAAAGCGCTGCATACCATTAACTCTCAAACCCAACCTTTTTTATGCTAAACTAAACCATTTGAACGCATTTTTTAAACACTACTGATAAACATAGAATGAGAATCACTCAGTGAAGAGTTGGTGCTGGTGTGCAGTGGCTTTCATCTCAATGATTCCTTCGCCATTCTTTCATTCAGATCGCGCTACCATTTCTTTTTAAGCAGATAATCACCCGGATTAGTGAAGAAAAAATCAATACAATGGTGAGATCGACTCTTCACATCACTCCCTTTGCTATTATTTTCGAATTTTTTCCATGATCAAAATTCAAACCATCTTTTGTTTAATTTATTTAATTTTAAGTTTCTTTCATTTTACTATAGTTTGTGTTTTTGTTACAAACGATTGTCTCTCAAATCTATTATTCATTTGTTTATCATTTTTCTGTCTTTTTTCTCGCTCAAAAAAATAAATATTTTTAATTCAAAAATTTACTTTCTTCAAATTAAATTGGAATTTTGCCCTTGGTAATCCATGATCGATGAAGTGCTTGACTTAAAATTTAGTAAATGAATTAAAAAACTGATTTAATATATTGGCATAGATAAAATTGGTTAACATTAAATCTTAGGCAAATAGAACTGATTTGTGAAACTTTTTGAAAACTCCTAAAATAAGATGTTTTTCATCTCTTAAATTGTAAACAAGCAAAATCCTTATGTTAATTTTTAAAACTTGTCTGAAATTGCATCATATTTTGAATAGCCAATGAAAATAGCTTGAATAGCCAGTTTGAAATCAGAAAACCTTATTTAGTTAGTATTATTATTATCCCATTATTATATTTTTCCTTGATCTTTTTCTTACTCAATGAAAAAAATTCAAGACCAATTACCAGACTACTAAATTTAAAATTAAACCAAAAATAGATATCTAAAAAAGTACATTAGACCTATTATGGACTTAAAAAGACTCGGGTCAGTCATCAACTTACAAATTATTTCTCTATTGACAGTGAAATTTGGAAATAATTTTCTAATTTAATTGTTTTAAGAAATAAAATATGAATTTTGAAATGAAACGAAATGAATGAAACAATTGATTTGTTGAAAAGTAATTTAAATTATAGTCTAAAAGATTCTCTTCTTTTCATTTCTATTAAATTCAGTTTCTTTTGGAAAACGAAAAAAGTCGTAATAAATGTTATTTTTTGCTTTCGTTTTATTCGTGGATCCAATTAAATGAGAAAAATAAAGTGATTCTGTAGTGAAGCCATAGAACCAGTGCTAACACTACTAGTGATTTAAGAAAAAGGAATCGCGTTGTGAGTGAAACTGAGAAATATTAGAAAAAGTAAACTTTCTTTCATTTCCTTTGGGATTTGAGGCAATTTCATTGCATAGTTTCATGAGTTGAGCGCTTGGCTTCATTGCAGACTGTGCTGACTTAATCCCGTTTGAGACATTGATAAACTAACATTACTTGTGCGCCTCTCGCAGCTTAGATAAAGGATATACGTGTTTGTCCTATTGAAAAGGCATTGCCTTTAATTAAAGCCTTATATAAGAAGATTTTGCTTCACTTCTTTTTCTATTTTTTTTAAGATTAATGAATGTTTGCCCACTTCTGGTCCACTATTATGTCTTCATTTTAAATCTTAGAATCGACAAAAGTGACAACAAAAGTTATTTTCAAAAATTCAAGAATCAAATGAGAAATTTTAGGAAATAATTCTGGTTTTGCTTCAATTTGGTATTCATTTGCTGTTAACTAATAATCATATATTTTTGAACGCATCCAAACATTACTATGATTTTTATTTCACGAATCATTAGTTTTGAAAGTAGGAGAAATGCCTTTTTATGTCAGTTTGTGTAGACCAGAGCACAGGTATTGATTGCTTAGGCTTTGAATGCGATGGCAAATAATTTATATGAATTGTATGACTTCTCGAATAACTAAAACCCAATCTGAAGAATGTATTGGAATATAGAATGAGTTAGTGTCGGATATAATATAGTATTCGATGCTTTCGTCTCATTCCAGTCATTCTTTCAATTCTTATGAGTTTTTATTTCTCTTTTCTCTCCAAAAGTCATAGAATAGAGAATGCAATCAAAGAAGAAGTTCTCTTTGAAAACCAAATGGTCTGTAAGAGAATTCAATGCACACTATATGTACTCAAATCAAATGTTGTGATGTGCAAGGTGGCATGCACTAACCTCAAAAATACTGGTTTAGTGTACACAAGCAATCTAAATTGTATATTTATTTCTAATTTGAATTCACATTTGGTTTAATGTTGCTTGCACCTTTGCTCTTTTACTAAGTTTCATTTCTAACAGTCGACAGATTGTTTATTAAATATTTTAGGATTCTATTATTTCAAATTGATTAAGTTAAGACACAATGCAAATTTAGCTAGGACAACTATTCTTAAAAATATTGATTAAAATTGCACTGAAATGTGCATGCACTAGTGTTTAATGTGGAAATATGGCTAAGAAGTAATTTATGGCTAATATTGCAATTGATATAAACTATTTATAATGAATATGAATGTGAATTGAATTATGAAATAATGAATTTATATAATGAAATTGATTAAGCTCAATTGTAATGATTTGTCTACTTGAGAGGGTTTCAGAATTCATAGTTTCTCAAGCATTTATTTAATGGTAGAGACAATGGTCAATAGAAAAATGTCATCTGAGTTAATGTTTGTGTACATCTCTGGAAATGAGTGAACATAGAGTTCAGTGCATTCAACACATAGAGAAACGTATGCTCCAACTAAGGGATAGTCTTTGAGATACATTTGGTTTTTGTGTAATTTATTTGAGAATTTCATATTCACTTCACGATAATATCCGTTGCGATGAGATTCCAATTTATGTCAATTTATAAGTGTCTCAACTAAGCCTTCTTTACAAAAATAAGGGGCTTTATATGAGATAACGCCACTATGAATAAATTAACTCTTATTCTCATCAAAATTATATGCACTTCATCTTATTGTAAAGAGAGATAGGATAGATCATCTCTGATTTCTAGATCAAATTGACTAAAATTTATTCTTTAGAAATATTATTATTATTTGTTTAATACATTTGAATATTTGGTTCAATATATGAATATAGAGCGCAAAAGAGGTCGACAGACGTATACGCGATACCAAACACTTGAATTGGAGAAAGAGTTTCATTTTAACCGATACTTAACCCGTCGAAGACGTATTGAAATCGCCCACGCATTGTGTCTCACAGAAAGACAGATCAAGATTTGGTTCCAAAACAGAAGAATGAAATGGAAAAAAGAAAATAAAAACAAAATAGATCAGGGAATGCCTATGGGGCCAGGTGGAGGTCCGTGTGATTTGACGCCACATCACGATAATGGTCACAGGGGCGCTGTCTAAGGCCTCAACCAAGGACTCATCGATCAGTTAAATCACATATTCTTTTTGTAAATAATAATAATAAGAAGAATGAAATTAGTATTGAAATGATGTACAAAATATTTGATATAATCTCCAGTAAATCGTATTGAAGAGGACCGAAGCCATTGCCAGCCATTTGAGGCTAAGGCTAAAGTGAACAACAGTTATCTGTCTGCCTGTGCTCGCAGTCTGTCAATGACTGTTGTGGTCCTTTTGTGTGACGATACGATATATTAGCCGTGACTGCGATCCTTTCAAACTATTCTACTGTTTTTTATTTAAAACTCTTAGAGTGAGGGATAGTTTTATTGGTCGTGCAATTAAAGGTTGTAAAAGGTTTAGAACACAAATACTTGTACTGAACTTTTACAATACAACCACCAAAAAACGTTTTACAATATCTAGGGTTTAGGTCAACACAATTGTATTTTGAATTCTTCGATATCTGAGCATATGATACAGTGATAGCACTTCTCCTCTTATTTCGATTATTGTTTAGCTTCAAATAGTTTTAAAACAGTCTAAGACTGAATGGCTGACTGACCCCACACTATACATACCATCACTTCTTTACAATCGATTTGGTGTAATACCCAAATAGTACCCGATTACTAGAGTGACAGTGCAGTCCATTTTGTGCATATATTATACATTATATGATACATAAATTTATAAATATTTAACTTATTTGATATATAAGTATATCTGCCGTACAATCAGAGTCTGTATTCACACAAAACAAAAATTGTTGAAAAAGTAAAGTTTGTCTGTTTATCATCAAAATTATCGAAAGACTGACTGACTGGTGGTTGTTATCGACTAATATTTGACTAAAATTGTGCTCAACTCTCAAAATGTTTTCTCATTTAACGGTACTGTAATTGTATGAGATATGCGATTATTAAATTAATCGAGGTATTGTTATAATTTCTTATTGATGTAATCACTGGTCTTATTAATTACAGTTTATAAAAGTGAGTGTCAAACTATGTGAGCAAAGTTTTTGTTGTTTTAACTTTACTATCATTGCTATTATGTATAATAATGATAATTATAATGCATTCATACATTCAAATGAATTTCATACCGCACTAACTGAAACATTGATATAAGAATAGTCGAGTGTTTTGCAGTTTATGCCCAGTGTATAAAAGTGTAGGACAGTGTCACTCTATAGCTTTGGTTAGCTCTTAGAGCGCACTCTTATGTTAATATAAGGCCTATTGCCTAACATCTGGTCTAAAGCCGACGCCAACAGCGAATCTGACAATTGTGACCCTATATTAATGTCTGATAAGGTAACCAAAAGTGCTACCATTCCTATCATTTCGACTATTGTTTTGTCGTTTATATAATAACTGCTACACTTACAAAAAGTTCATCGCTTAAACTTTTTCTCCCTCTAAAACATTTAATAGTTATCTTATGGGCGGAGATGTGATCTGTTTGTAAGTCAATGAGTGTCACGAAATTGAATAACAATTTAATAATATTTTTCTATTACTTAACAAACAGTCTCTCTCCCTCTCTCTCTCTCTCTCTCTCTCTCTCTCTCTCTCTCTCGCCCTCATACTCTCGCTTTTAACCCGTTCCCATTCATTATGACATTTCAATTAGAAGTCTCCCCTTAACGATGAGTTTATGTAAAGAAAAGGCAAACAATAATTTGTGTAATGAGACAATTGTTGTTCAGGTAATTCATTGATTGTATTTTTATCGGTTGAAAGCATTCATTGAATGATAAATCAAATAAATGATTAGACAAACAAATTGTAATTAATAATTATGTTCAGAGAAATACATAAGTTTTGACATATTTTAGACAAGTGTTTAATGAGATGATAGTCAAGAGACAAGTGATTTAGAAATGTTGAAACAAGTAACACATTTAAGCAATTAAAACGCTATAACTTTGAGTTTGAGAAAAATATATATAATTAATGACAAGAAATAGATTCGGATTCATTAAAAATGACAAATTGTCTCTTCAGTCAAAATGAATGTAATATGGGTTCGAACGGCAAACGGCACAAACCTTTTCTTCATATTCTTGTTGTTTATGTCGTCTTCGCTGTCGATGTAGTGTTGGCTCAGACACCAAACTTGAACCGTAATTATTTGGACCCATTGCCGAACGTAAGTGACATTCGTTATATAATAAACCATTTGAGATATAAAGCCATATCCTCTCGAAATATTTATCGCATTAATATTGTCATTATTGTCATTAAACTTATCAATAAAGGACTCGGCTTACTATCAGTGTTTCAGCTATTGCCCTGCTCTACCACTCATCCATTTCTGTCATATTATTCAAATAAATCAATTCTAATAAAGATTTTTCATTTAGAAAAATATGTTTATAACTCATTCAAAACGTTTGATAAATAATAGCATTCAATCATTCATTCAAATAATCGCCGAATAATTCTTGAGTTCATTCGAGAGTATGTTTTTTGACTTCCATTATATTATTGCTTTACATTTGAATGAATTTAAACTTAAATATATATAATTCAAAGAATACAAAAAAATTATTACAGACTTTATCATCAAAATCAATGGCAATGCGATCAAAACACCCAAAGTTTCCCTAAATTACGCCAAATTCATGAACTGTGAACTCAAGGCTATGAACCCCTTCCAAATTATATCATCGAAGGAATGAAAATTGAGCAAGAAATCAATTTTAGATTTAAATTTGCCTAATAGTCAACATTGGTTTGAGAACATATCAATTTAAAATCAATTCAAATATCTGTTAATTTCAGGGATGTGCAAGCTCGGCGGCTCTAGGGAGGTGGTTTTTCAAAATTTTTCTAGGAGGGGTCTAGGGGATGGTAAGCCAAAAGTCGCTCCGCAAAAAAACTCCTAAAATTCCCAAAAAAACCTCAAAATATTTGCCCCCTCGCTTCGTTCGGCAGAAAAAACTCAGTGGGGAGACCAAGGTAAAAACACTAAGACGTAAGGTCAAAATACGAGCCACCTCGCTTCGCTCGGCGGCGAGGGGGGGGGGTATACCTGTAATGTTAAATTAAATTTCAAATTTCTAGGGGGGAGGGTAAACCCAAAATTTTCTACACTAGGGGGTAGTTCCCCTACCCCCTCTTGCACATCCCTGATTAATTTAAAAGTCAGAAATAGTAGTAAAGATCACTTGAAAATGCAAAACATTATCAAAAGAATACTTTCCTCGATTACAATTTTAATTTATTCTCCCTTTTAATTGACAAATACAATACACAAATAAGTATTTTACTAATAAACCATATTCACTCAGAAAACAACAACTTTTTTTTAAAAATATATGAAGTGAGAATTTAATTTGTTTATTTTGATAAATTTATCAATGAAAAACAGAGTTGACCATGGAGTTTTTATTGACATGCGATTAAAATCTTTGCAAATGTTTTTTTGACGGCAAAAGAAATAAATACATAAAGAGATAAAAATTAAGTTTGTTTTGCAAAGAATGCAACGAATGATCATTGCTTTTGAGGTCCATTGACGGCAATGACTGCACTCAAGAGTTGTAGTAAAATGTCAGCAAAATTAGAGACCTGTTGACATCGCAGCAGTCAAGACGATGATGATTATGATCACAATGTGATGATTCTGTTCCACCGAATGTAACCATTAGAGTGACTCAAATGGACTGCCACTGCCTTTCCCACTAAAGTAATCGAATTTTTTTCGTGTCAACTCTCAAAACCTATGAATCTTTTGGTATGTTTTTCTCAATTGCTTTTGAATTTTTAACTTTGTTTCGCTTGAATTTGTTTATTTGAATTTGTGTTTAGAATTGGGTTCTTTTGGAGCGCTGTATACGTGAAGACCGTTAAGATTGAAAGTTATGTTCTGGAAGATCACAGACACTGCACAGTGGAAGCGGAGATAATGAAGGACCGGCGCAAATGGATCCCGAAAGCAAAGTAAGTTCACATGAAATATGGCTGAAAGCGAGCGCTCGTCTAAGACTAGGCGTTGTGTGATATCATGATATCGAATAAATTACTGAAGAGAAGCACTCTTTCAAATTAATGCATTAAGTAATGCCATTCCAGTGGTTTCACTGCACTTCTCTACAATCTATGCCTTTAATAATTGTAGAATTTATTTATTCAAAGAATCTGGTTCTGTACTGTTCTGTGCTGTGGTATGTTGTGTTGTGTTGTGCTGCACACAATCAAACAAAAAAAGAGGAGAAACTTTAACTAATTTAATTATGTCATCGAATTAATGGCCAAAACTTTAATATCAAGTCCGACAACAGTTTAATCTTAATCTTAATAATAATTTTCAGCCAAACACTCATATATTTTCATAATTAAGTATCAGATAATACGAATTCAAGTCAAACAACTGTATCATAAAATTGAGCCAAACTTACTGTAAATTTATAAAAGGAGTTCTAATTTTTACATTTATTTAAATTTTTTCCACTTTTCAAAAATTAAATATCAAAAGCAGTAGTGTTTCATAACAACACAATTTATGCTCCAATTAATGATAAGATTAGAGAATATTTTTATTCGGAAGGCTTTCAAAAAAATTATAGCAATAATTCCTGAAATAAATTGAAACACAAGTGATGTTCTTTAGATTGTTCTCAACTACTCATCCATTATCTCAGTTATCGTTTATCTAAAATAAGCCCTAATATTCAATAGCGTGAGCTCAGACACAGGTGGCCATATATGCGGTGCATGATATTAGTGCCATCTTAACAAATGTTCATTGAATTTCATTCTTTGCCAAAAGTCTTGGTATAATCAAAACAGACACAAAACAGGGCTCTTTTGCATCAGATATGCAGATCTAAGTGTAAGAAACCATCAAATTGTATCAAACGTTCTGATCATTGGATGGCTTTAGTTATCAAAACAAAATGAAAGTATCAAAAGAGAGAAATGATGTTCTCCTGAGATATGACCAAATTGTCCTAAAGTTTTCTCAATCGTAGTAACTCTGGGAAGACAACAGATTTAAAGGCAAAGTCTTGATTGGATTCACTTTTGATTGATGATTATAGTAAAGAAGTGTATGTGAGTTGCGTTCGGTCCCAACCGTCAAATTTATTTTCATCAGTGGATCGAAAGATAGAAAGCTTTCCATTATTATAACAAACGAGTCGGCACTGGTGTCTGCACTGGTGTCGTACTGCAAAACATAATTCATAGCACAAACATTTATTATCTGGTGATCGCAAATCATTAATGCAATGCTATCCATATCCTATACATTGTGTGCAAACCTTATCACTTGATTTTATATATTATGAATTCCATTAGATTTGGTGTAAAGTCTCGAATATATGTATATTGGAGTCTATATATTGCATAAAATATTCGACACATCTCTCATGTGTTTTCATAACTAAGACGAATCATAGTATTGGTGTGCATTCACTTATTCAGGTCCTATTTTAAAAGTCAAAAAAGAAAAGCATATAATTTATGAGAGAAACCCACCATATACAACTGCTTTTTGTGCAAAACTGACGCTTTTCCTTCTCTTCCTTTTCTATGTCTGGCTTTGCATTCCCTCTCCCTTTCCGATGCTGTCTCACACAGTCAGTCAGAGCCAGTCCTTCCTTATATGAAAAATTCTCATAAAATGGTAAAAAGGCTTTTTTGGTGAATCTGCTGCCGAGAATATGATTTATTTTCACCCAGTTATATAAGGGCGACGACATATTCTGAGTTTTAGTTTATGCAGTTCAACACAATGACTCTTTGCATTGGGCATCATTTGAGAGCCCAACAGTTTCTCACGCCTTTGTATATGTCCTCTCAAAATGTTATTCATCACAAATGAATGGAATATCTGTTTTGATAAAACTTACATTTATTACATTTGAGACATAAAATTGCGGCGACTGAACAGACGCACAGTTCGATACAATCTGGGATACAATTTGGGATACAATCTGGATCCATCCAAACAGCTTTAATATTCAAAATAGCAAATATTCAAAACAAATTAAGCAAATTTGAAAACTTGTGCACAAATTAAAAGTTTTGCAATAAAACGCGACTTTAATACTGTTTACTCATTTCCTTAATTACAGTGGAGTTCCTGAGAGAGTAAAACGAATGTTAAACTGATTTTCATGTTTTCTGATGTGAAAAAGTTTTGGCGAAACTTTAAATTTAATAGATTAAAGAGTAGATTAAAGTTACGAAAAAATTATACTCAAATAAGTTTGGAATAGAGTTTGCATTTGATTAAACACAAAATTCAAGCCAAGTCTCAACTGATGCAAAGGCTTATAATTTGTATGCGTTGTATGAGTTGTGCACAACTTGTGATGTTGTGATGTATATAATAGTGTTGGCAGCGAATCATTTATTGTTTCGCTCAATGCTTTCATTTTGTTAATGAGCTCAACATCGATGTAATTAAAGTTTTCTTAAACTTGACATAAAAAGATTGATTCATCCATGAAATTCCTCGCATAATCTCAAAGTCATTTATTTCAATGGCTTACCAGAGCTGTTATGTGTGCACCAGCTTTCGCTTTGAGAAATAAAGTGATAGAACTCCAGCTTTGAGTCGGAGCCCACATTTCTTACAGTAAACTTATTGCTGATCCGACCCCAGCTTTAGCTCTATTGCTGTGCTGTGCTCTCCAGTCGCTCTCTATGGTTGTGAGATATAGCGCTCGCTTTTCTTTTCATTCTATTTCTCATTTCTTTCTTAATTCTCTTTTTTTCTTTTTTCAACTTCAAGTCAAAGCAGTATTTCATTGCCTCAATCATAATGAGTGATATTTTTCTTGGGTCGGCATCCGTTGGCTTCCAATTGTAAGCAAAGAAGACCTCATAAGCATCAATGACTTTTTGCGATCAAATTGTGTTGCATTAAGAAAACCTGTCTCTGTTTTTATATGGCAAATCAGTAGCGCGTACTTCAGCTCTTGCAGAAAAGCAAGAAAAATGCAGAGAAAGCACACCAGGGCTTAAAGGAAATGAATGGCAGTGCAGTCTTTCCGCCACAACGACTCGAATGAGTTGAAAGCATTGAGCATTGGATGTATTCCTGTTGCAAATCCCAGATTGTGTTGCAATCTAAACATTTTCTCTTTATTTCTCCTGAGAGTACGTGTCTCCAGACGTGAAACTATTTTTTCTAAAGAAAGTCATTACCGAACTTTTAGCGCAAATTCTTTTTGTTTCCCAAACTTTTCTCTTTCTCTCTTTTATTTGTCTTATTTTCAATTCTTCTGGCATTCGATCACTCGAAAGGACAACTAATGAAGGCTTTGGTTCACACCAAACAAGAATGAGGCGGTTTTCATAATACAAACACTGCAACTAATAGAAAGAACTCATTTATTTCATTAGTCATTCTTCTTATATAATTAACGATGACTTTTGTCATTTTGGACAGTATTGACCATAATCTTAATTCTCAGATTACATTAGTTATACTATATTCCAAACACTAACAAAAGATCCTTTCTATCATACTTTTAAGCTCTGATATCACCACTCAGTTCAGCCTTAAATGTCACTCCCGTTCAATGCGATTATGCATTGCAGTAATGCATCCAAAAGGCACTCATTTGTGTTGGAAAATGTGTGTCCACTTATTTTTGCAATAGATAGCAGACCAAACTCATCACAAAGTCGTTTATTTAACTCATTTTCAATTTATCTAATTATTAAGAGATGGCTCTACCCTAACTGGGATTACACCTGTTAGGGTAGATTATTTACCTGTTTCACAATTATGAAATCATCAAATAAATATTAAGGTTTAGCCATAACTCGTTACTAACCAACTTTAATATGATCAAGGTGTTTTATCTCATAAATGAATAAAGTTTTCAATAATAATAAAGTATTATGTTAATTATTTTCTTTAAAAAATGAGACTCAAAAATTGGAATTCTTGATTCCAAAGTCCAATAGTTCTAGAGAATTGTACCTATTGTAACAAGGATGTTCGAATAACTACTTTAATGGGCATCTTTATCACTATGGATTAGATATTTAAGAATGGTTTTGAAATTGAATCAATAAAGTTTATTCATATCTTTGCGTATTTTGAATAACTCTAGCATGTTTTATTTGATATCCTAACTTGATATATGATAGAATAGAGAACAATTATGAGCATAAATTTTTTAGAGATGTAAATTATTAATAAGAATTGAGTTAATAATAAGGTCTTATATAATGATTTAGAAGTCGATTGATATAATGATTGGCTATTTTTGTGTCGAGTGTTTGGTTATTGTTGTTGGCGTTGTATAATATGGTTAATGGAAAGGTGTGTCGCTATTGTTTGACTAACAAACTATAGAAAACAGTGATTATGTTTTATGAGTAGTTGAATGGCAATTGTAGTTATATTAGATGTGATAGAATGTCGAGCAATCATTTGCACTCAATTTATTCAAACATTTGAAAAACCGCTAAATATTTATCATAAAATTCATTTGAAGTCAAAATGAATGGTATTTTATATAACATGAGTTAAACTATTTTCTGTTGACATGAATCGCATCACTAGTTTATGTCGTGTATTAGTTGATGTGATGGTCGTCCACTTGTTAATACAATTCAATTTTGGCCATTCGTGCGCTTAAATTCTGCAATTGTTTTGCTCTCACATTTGAAAATCTAATTTAAGAGATATTTTTGTTCTATAAGTTTATAGTCTATAAAAACAGATGAATTAAATGAATTCTCTTACAATCGAAAGAATTTTCTCATTTGAGTTTAGAAACACTTGGAATTCAGGTTTTAATGATTATTATAATTATATAATAATTAGAGTTATATCTGATTGTGTTTATCTTTGAAGGCTTACAATCAAATTTGAATCAAAAGCTAATTAATTATTCTTTTTTTTTGTAATCATAGTGAGAGTGAAAATTCTTGATTGTGAACATCGATAACTTTGAATAATATTTTCATTTAATATTATAATATCGGCTCCTTTTATACGTTTTGTAAATTAGATATCCATCCGTTCATATCCTATGAGAACTATGTGTAAAGTATATGATGTTTGAAGTGAACCATTCGCTAGACCTGATGGCATAGTTGCTACCATTTGCCTTAGTGTACGCCTGGCCAAGACAATTTGTTACAGTGTGCCCCAAGCCATTCACTGCTCTCAAATAAGTTGATCGTTCAGTGCATTCATTATATTGAGTATTCAGTGTTTACCAAATGAATTATTATTAGATGTTATGTCAAAACGTTCCAAATTTGAGACCATCCAATTTGATAGTGCAAGTCATGAGTCGTTGGGGCCGATAATTGTTGCATAAACGTAGAAAATTGTCAGTTTGGAGGTTAGGCGCCCAGTATCTGCTATCATTTTTTTAAGATTATTGTTGGCCAGAGTTGTCTCAGACTATAATTTTGATGTGAGTGTGACTCACAAGAGATGAGCGGAAATAATTGATAATACGATGCGATAGTCATACAGATTGTTGCCATCGATGGCTTCGATCGCATAAATTGCTATTCGATTAATCATTGGTCGCATTAATCATATAAATCATGAGATTCTGTTCTATAGGAAAAATATATTTGATTCGCTATTTTATTGACCCTTAAGGTCAAGACGTGAACGAACGAGATTCCGATGGATGAAAAATTCCTCCCAATGAGAACCCGACGAATACATCAAAAATCCTTTAGCATTTAATTATAACTGATCAGCACAACTCTATAATTGCATTCAAGTACAACCATTAATCAAAGTCATATTCTTTGCACAAAAGAATAACTTAAAGGCATTTCTCAAACTCTCCGAAGTTATTATATTTTTCTCTTTTTTAATAAGTTATGAAAAATAAAGTTTTGATTAATTGCTTTTAATCTGGTTTAATGTTCTTCGCCGACCACTCATACCATTCTTATTCTGAACAGTTTGCGTTGGACTCACGCACACCATTTATAATATATGAGTTATATTAAAGATTCTGAGCTTATGTTTGAGTGCACACCATCTTCACAAATATTAATAATGGAGAATACACTATACACAAAAGGCACACACAATACAGCACTGCATAGCATCACATCTAACCTTAATACAAAACATGTTTTAAGAAAAGCACAATTTATGGACTTTAGTAGCAGTTTTGCCGATAATTATTTTCTTTTCATACAATCCTTTGCGCCAAACAATTGAGGGGAGTGTGAGTCCGGTCGGGTTGTTTGTGCCTCTTCTTCCTATTCAATGCTCTTGTATTGTTTACCTGTCCCTATGTCTCGCATTTGTTTTATGACTTTCCAAACTTCAATACAAGTGACCGGTAATTGTGGCCTCACATCCAAAATAATATATGTCTTTAAAGCAGACATTAAGAGCGGTCTAAACTCTAAAACCCTTTCAGACCCTTATCTTTGGACTAAACATTAAAAAATGTTTGAAACTAAGCAAAAGACGGTTAAAATTGTAGAATACACTCAAAGCACACTATTTTATGGTTCGAAAGAATTTCTGGCTTTACATTAGAGAAGAAATCAGTGAAGAGTGAGCTCTAAAGGTTTGGATCCATTCGATAAATAACGATTCAAAACACTTATCGATATTATTCTTTTTGAGTGATTTTTATTTCTATTTTTAATTTGATTTTTGTTTGCTTCAAATTTTTATTAAAAGCATTTGATTTCAAAATATTAAATGAAGAATACAATTATTTAGTTTCAATTAGGAAAGAATTTATCAATATTAGCAAGATAATTAATTGCTTTCTATAAATCTCATCACAAAACTGAATCACCTTTTGAACAGCCATTTGTAAGTGATGCTAATTTTACTTTTAAATTAATCAATATATATGATTAATAATATTTATTTACAATTTTCGGAAATTTTTATAAAGAGATTTAAATTAATTAGTGGCCAATAGATTCGATGGTCCATAGTTTGGTTCATTTGTATTATTAGTGACCACACAAGTGTTCACGTTCTCAAACTCTAAATGAAATAATTTTTGCTCTTATCTTTGTTATTTTGTGCAAGTTTGTTATATTTGAGTTTCGATTGACTCGAGTTGCTGTTATAGAGCACATCTAATTCAATGAAGAATTCGAGTGAAGTCTCCGATAGAATATTCCTATGAATTGATTACTATATAGTTTGCAAAAATATTATAAATTTATTCGAAACTAAAAGAAAATCTGATAACTAATCGGATAACTTTTATTTTTAATAATTTAAATAGATTTTAATCAATGGCATAACATTAGCACGGGTATGTTAGGCCTATCATTTAATATCATTGCGAGATATAAAGTTGACCTGTCACGAACTCGTAACTAATTTAAAGGCATCAAATTTCATGTAATGAGAGCCTTTGGCAATGAATTTCTCAAAAGTTGAGTTCTTCTTCTATACATCATTTCAAAAATCGACTCAAATATGTGGACATCAAAAACAAGACAAAAACAGCTCTCAATTAGATAAATGATGAAATTATATCTCAAATTACCCGAAATAATAAGCGGACAGACTTTCATTCGGTAAGAGTTGGCGCTAGTCTTCAGACATTCCTAACATTTAAATGAAGTCAAAAGAATTTTTAAATTTCAGTCTTACTGTCGATTATGTGAGAGGACGGCGTGCTTTTACTTAACTATTTTCACTCATTAACTATGTTTTGGTTGTTTAGCCGGACATTCAGCTCACAAGTAGTTGAGTCCAATCATACAATTAATCGAAGAGAATGTCGTGAATTGTGTGATAAGAAAAGCAAATTATATTGACTTTAAGTTCAATATAACGGCAATTGCATGAACCAAATGATCGCTAAACTATTGCTCACTGTTTGATCATATATAAGACAGAGCTATAAATTAAATTTAATAAACTCACTGAACATTAGCTTATAGGAAAAGTGAGATCCAAATCGTTTGTTTATGAGACCACCCAAACCAAACACAATACCATAATATTGTTATAAAAGTGCAATCAATTTATTAAACATATCTTAGGCTCAAAACTATTTGAATTTGATTTTGTGACAAACACTTGTAAAGGTGTCACTCAAAGCTCGCTTCTATTAGATATAAATTACTTCTAATATTTATGGTTTCATAATAAGTGCGATCATTTTTCTTATTTATCATTAATTTGTTTAACCATTTGTTTAATGATTTGAATGCTGCAAATCTGAAGATTGAAGATTATAATTAGCGCTGAGTTTATAAATTAAATTTCCTTTTAATGAATTGAATTTAAGAAATAATTTCACTCTCGAGAAGGTCTCTCATAATTAGACACTTCAGTTAATAAAATATTCAAATTGTGTTCAAATTTTGTAAAAACAATTCTGAAGTGCTTTTTAAGATTAAAGGCCCGAAATTCTTGAAATTTTAGACCCAATTCGTTCATTAGAGTGAATGCGAGCGCACTCTCCACACATCTCTCCACACATTTATATCTTCTCTCAGCTGTAATATTGTGATCGATATAGAAATCTATTTTTCAATTTTTTTGGACATCAATTTTGATTTAATGCCAGTCATTAGCAGTAAATCAAAATTTTCACTCTATATCTATTCAATGAAATAAGTTATTTTCAGTAAATACTTCAACAATGTTATTTTTTCTCAATTTAATATATTATTAATTAATGTTATTAACATTTTCATTGAAAAAACATAAATCAATAGTTCAATCATTTTTCAATGTTCATAAAACTACCGGATTCTCTTTGTGAGAGTGGTCTAATTAATAATCTAGGCAAAATTCAACTTAAATTAAATTATAGATTCACGAATAAATTACATGCAGTAAAGATGGACTGGAATTATGTTGCAAAACTCATATCCAAGATCATTGTAAAAGGGCATCCAATTCTAGTGACATATTTTTACTGCATTTTGAAAGACTTATTCAATAATTTTCTTTTTATTAACTTAACTCTAAAGCCAGTAATAATCAAGGGGGGATATGGCCAAAATATCCGCAACTTAGACGAAAAGTACCCTTACATATTCCAACATACCCCCTTTGAAAATTGGTACGAAGCGGGGTGCCCAATTTTTTGACGTTCTTACGGTAAGGTGGATGCAAAAACTGAATGTAAACTAAGTTAAAGTTAATGCTTGAATTTAAACAGGATTTTGGGTAAATTTAGGAAGAAAATAGGGGAAAATGAATATTTTGGGCCAAATTTCGGGTGCCCTACCCTATACTAAGGTTTTTAGGAAAAAATTGGTAAAATGCCCAACCTTTACCCTTTTATGAAATCTATGAGCTTGGTTATCCCTGCTCTAAGACAATGAGAATATACTAATGTAACAAATGACTAGAGTCACAATGGGTGAGTATTGTCTCACTTCGCTGATTGAATTACCAATTATAAGACTTAATAGTTGATGTGAAGCAATCAAAACATTATTTTGAGTTTTTCTATGAAAATCTCAACAGTTGCTTATTTTGGAAATGTATTGCGAAATATTCTTATATTTTCCATTAGTGTTGGCTCGAAAATCCTGTGCCACAACTCAACCGAATCTCAATATTATTATTAAAACTAAATATTCCAGCAATTATTAGTGCTTTTAATTTTTGTAGCTTTCAAATTATTAATCATTAAATTAATTATTTATTTTCGTTTCTTCTCTTTCCTTTATTGAAAAAATGACTCTGCTTGTCATTTGTTCAAGAATGAGCTGGGCGACCAAGGGGCAATTTTTTATCAAAATTTTCAAATTTTTAAGGATTCAGAGGTTAGATTAATAATGCCGCCATTTTTCTTAAAATTTTTAGTTTTGGCGCCTTTCTCCACTTAAACATATTTTAATTTACTAAAAAGATCGTATAAATGTATTAAATTAAATTAATTAACAATATTGGGGAATAAAATGGCTGGAAAGTGACCCGTTTTGGGGAAAAAAATCAGTCAATCTTGGAGATCTTTAGTCTCTCTGAGTTTTATATTCACTATTTTTGAAGCCTGAATAAGACCTATAATTTTGTGTAGGGGAAAATTTTTGAATTTTCTTAGTTAGTCGAGGAAGTTTCTGCTGAAAATCTCTTGGTTATCCCTGATTCATTCGAATTTGAAATCGATATTAGAGAAAGGACATATTTTAAATTTGAATTTGACTTTTGAATTTGAGTAAATGAGACGAAACTGATTCGCAATTGTATAAAATGAAACATTTTTTGATTTTTCTTTCGCCTCAAATAAATGTTTTTAATTTTGAAAATTCGTGAATTTATAGGCTTTTGTTTGAAAATATTTGATTTGAAAAATAGGGTTTTGGTTTGAGATATCACTCATATCTCTAATGGGATTCATTTATGAAGTTTCTGAAATACAAAGAGAAACTAATAATCGAATTGAGTTTCAAAATAAATAAATCAGTTAAATATTTCTTCCATTGGCGAAGAAAATTATTATTCGCAGAACAAAAGATAATCAGAAGATATTCGAGTTATTATTTTTCATATAAAATATTATTAAATATAAAATTTTCATTCGATTACAATTTTGTTGCATTTATTGATATTTTGTTTCCCTTTTGAAGAATTATTGATTTTTTTGGCTCAAAATAATGAAAGTTTCAGTGAAACTCGTATTACAGCGAACATCCATTACATAAATGATTTAATGCATCAAAAGTTTCTCTTTTAATAATAACAATACAAAAGTTTCGAAGAAAAAGAAAAAATAATTTTGAAAAATTAAATTTATTAATCATTCGGAGTTCATGAATAGAAACTGCAAATTAAAATTTTAATATTTTTTCTTTACTCAAATTTCAAACTCCAATACTCGTCGATAATTTATTCCAGCAAATGATTTATCGTTTATAAACATGCAAAATAATATTTTCACCTCAACAAAATTTTATATTTTTAAAAGGGTGGCATTCTTAATTAACTGATTGTTATAGATCATATTACAAATTGTAGTTCAATTGTCTAAAAATCAAATGATCACAAGATTGACCTTCGACATCAATGTTTGACATTTTTAATTAAAAGCTATCTATTAATGAAAGAATCTTGCACTTCTAAATTAGTAAGTTTGAATAATTCAATATTTGAATAATAAACTGATTTAAATTTATTTTATAGACTTTTAAAGAAATTGTGTCATTCGGACCACTCGTAGACCGCATATGAATGATAAAGAGGACGGCCGCATAAATTATGCCTTCCATACGAATCATGGATCGAAAGTCATAGTCTTTTATAGAGAGAACAACCAATATTTGTACCTAAGAATTGGTGTTCACTCAATTTTGTTTCGAAACTTTAATTTTTTTGGTTAAGAGATTAAGAGATTTCATTTGAATATAAAATATTTAGATAGTTATATGTTGAGCTTAATTTGGCCATGTGCATTTAAATTCTGACCACTTATATTCTGATCAAATAGCGATTCCGTTCGGATTAAAATATTTGAAGAATGAAAGAAATACAAGATTTCTATAATTAATTGTGAATCGGATTCTAAATTACTTGAGTCATGTCATCGGATGAGTAGAAGTCTGTGTGAAAACCAAGTTTTCGTGTGCTCTCAGTCTGTGTTCGATGTGAGATAAGGTCACTACTAGTAAACCTACGTTTAAAATACCTCTTAAACTAATTTCTATTCCTCAAATGCCAGAGGGCTTAGAATTAGAGAAAGGAATCCTATTATAGCAGTTTTTGTTATTTTTACTTCACCTTGTTTAAATTAAAACAATATTCTCAAACTACTCATTAAAGGTTTTCTCTCAAAATCTGATTTGTTTTTAAAACATAATAATATTTTGAGAAATAAAATAATAAATCATAAGTTCATTCATAAAACATTTGAACTGAAATATTATTGGTGCTTGTTAAAATCAATAATCAAAACAATTGAAGCATTGTTTTAAGTAGTTTTTGGTGTTATTTATTAACACAAATTTGTTTTAAATTAATTTTTGCAACAATTTCTCGAATATTTTGAAGAAAGTCATCCAAAAACTACTGAAAATGGAAATAAAAAGTAATATAATCTAATCAAATGTGTGTTCGTGTAGTGAATAAATTCGGTTTAGTTTTCTAACTCTTCATAAATGTATGCAAACATATAATTATGTGTTTGAGTTTTGCATGAATTCCAAATGAATTAGAAATTATTTTTTTGAACTACTATTAAAAGCAGCTAGTACAAAGACAACTACATATCATTTGCAATTAATGTTTTACTAATTATCAATTCGTTAATAATTATTGTCATTTCGTGTATTTGTGTCCTCTTTTGATGAATACATTTGTAGTTCACTACTAATATTGGATTAGAAAATGAATTTCATTATGAAATTATAACAATTGTTAATATGATTAGAAGAAAGCAATTTTCATATTAAACAGAGGTTAATGACTGCCGACTCTCCATATTTTTGTAATTTAATGATTAAAACAAAATAAAATTAATTAAAATGAATATTTTGTCTCATATCGAACAAGAAGATAATTCATGAATTTATAAATAATAAGAAAATCCTTTTGGTTTAAGAAAAGACAAAACAAATTTCGTGGAAAATATTAAATAATTTGCCTGAATTTAATTTGAACAATGATCCATGTGAATTTCTTTCTAAACAACTTTAAATAATCTAATTGTAATCATTTTGCGATCGTTTTGAATTGTTGAAGAACACAATGAAAGGCCACTATTTTTTGGTCAGCAAAATAACTTGTTTTGTAGGATTGTGTGGCGAACATCGCCTAAAGTCATAACAATTGTCGCTATAATTATCGGTAATACTAATAGTGTTGATGTGTTTGGCTCTATAGAGTCTCTTTTGGCAAAAAAGAGTTTATTGCAAACAATTGATAATTAAGAATATTTATTATTATGACGAGACATAACTCATTTTTACACTTCCATACAATAAATCCATTCCAATTCACTTCAGTTCATTTTTGTTTTTCATTCTCTGATTGTTCCCACCATTGAAAACAATGTTAGCATTCTTTGAATAATTTTATATAAGATTTATAAATGGAATTCATTGTGTGATTATTGTGTTATGGTCCTCTTATTGTCACCAATTCTTTATGAGACAATTGTAATCAAGAACAATATGTCATATCTTTACTCTCAAAATTATTGATGTCTTTTAAATAATAGTTATTTTATTGAAATTTGATTTATTGATCCATAATTTGATTGCATTTTCATATAATAACAGTTATAACAAAAGAGTGTTCAATAAATTTTGATTTGCATGCAATCTCTATCTTAGATAAAGGTGCCTAAACTCATTTCTCTTTTGTCCCAAAATAAATATAAATATATTAGGAATGTCCAAGGAGGTCTTCACAAATCTTGATTTTAGAATTTCAAAAAAATCGACGAGTTTAAATCAGTTAATATATATATACCGAGTCTTATATATATATATATATATTTATGTATATATCAACTGATTTAAACTCGTCGATTTTTTTGAAATTCTAAACATATATATTTATATACATAAATATATATATGTCTTATATATATACAGTAAGTATATAAGTATATACATTGTCACAAAATTAAGATTTTTCATTATGAAAATTAACTGAAATACAGAAAACAAATAATTTTTGTTATCAAATAGTAGTAAGTTAAACGACCATCCATTGAAATCATCCTGTTAACTATCATATATTTAGTGACTTATTTTAGATTTTTGATATTTTTGAGGTATATATTAGAAATGAAATGGTTTTGCTATATTGAGTTTCACAAAATGGGAATCGGATTTAATTACATTATATTTTAGTGACTATAATCCAAATTTAGAGAAACAAACAAATCAATTAGTATTGAAATAAATCACTTGATTTTCTGCTTTCTTTTTATACGTTATATATTAAAACCTAAACTGAGTTGAAATAGATTTAAATGATTGAAAGTCGGTCTGTGTTGATCTATATCGGTTTAAATTGATCTGTGCTAGGCTTTGAAAGGGAAT
The DNA here is from genome assembly GCA_034702105.1 of Fuscozetes fuscipes. NCBI lineage: Eukaryota > Metazoa > Arthropoda > Arachnida > Sarcoptiformes > Ceratozetidae > Fuscozetes > Fuscozetes fuscipes. The sequence continues at coordinate 47,542 of JAQGCS010000016.1, forward strand.
CTCTCCGATTTTCACTCCCTACAGGGAATTTGGAAGGATTAGGGCTTGGTTCTGTAAGAGAGGGACTCCCTAACGCATTGCATCACAAATAGCAGCATGACGACATAAATTGAGATAGAGGATACTAACGGTATATTTCGAATTTAAAGGCATGCTTTGAATAAATTATGTCCTATTTTAAGTTTTTTTACTAAAATTAAAATTTTACTCATAATATGTGTTTTCCATAAGATTTGTTAAAAATTGAGAAAATGTTAATATTAGTTATTAACTTGAATCAAATTTAAATTATACAATTTATCAACTCTAATATTATCTAATTTGTTTATGCTAGATTGCTAGGTATCCTCTTAATTTTATTCAAAGTCACTTTATATTGACATATTAGACACCATGGATGTATTTTATGAAAAAAAGTTCATCTCATTTTTAATGATATGCCATTTGTAGGGTAATACGGTAGCAGAAAAGCGGATTCTTTTAAATTCCCACTCCATCCACAATAACTCGTTACAAAAAAACATTTATCAGAAAATGATGAAATAGTTTTAAGATTTTCTAAAATTAATTTCAAAATTGAATGATTGCATCGAGAACATAAAAGATTACAATAGTTTACACAATATGTTAATTTTCCCCAAAATTTCAAGTTTAATATTGTATTAGCGTTATTGTATTAATCTTCTCTATGGAGGGAGTGGCAGAATTTGAGGGATTCCCTTCGATTGAGTGAAGATAGATTGGGACTTGATCTTCAGGAAGTAGTAGGGATTGGGACTGAGTTTTTCAAAGATTTCAAAGTCTAGTCTGTGCCACCAATTCATCAAATAACTGATTGGAAAAATCGAAATCATTTTGTATAAGAAATGACAAAATTATTTAATCAGAACTGAATTAATATGTAATCAAATAAGAGATCACAAGAGAGAAATCATTGAATGGATGAGTTTTGAAATATGGAGACCGTTATAATGATATAGAGAAAGTTTGAGTAAATAAGTTTGGCCATTTGGCACATCAAAGTTGTGGTGTTTTAATTGAATAAAATCTAACTTAAGATAAAAAATGGCTCACATTTGGAAAATTATTTTATGAGATGTTATGGCGTTACTAATGATTTTGGTCATCTTAACACAACTTAATATATCTAACATTCGCCACATTATTATACTTCAGTCCTGCTTTTGTTTCAAGAAGTTTGAGTTAAGCAGAAGTTTATTCAGGAATATAACTAAACAACTGTTGATCCAAACAATTGTGATTAACAATAGACTAAAGAGAAGGCATTTAGGATTAGATGATCTGATATTCTGCAACGGCGGAGACATAGCTATAGCTTCAATGCATGGTTGCACTGGTATATAATTATGTGTCGGCTCTGATGCTGGAGGCGATTGGGGCAAAGACTTGTTTGACATAGATTAATGCTCATCTTCATCACTGCAAAGGCGTTCGCAAGCGTTTGATTGGCGCCCAAATGCACCGCATTTCTAATGTGTCTCCGCCTAAATGCAGTTATTTGACGTCACCATCTCTATTGAGAGTTCAATTTTATGTTTACCTCGATCTGCCACATGAGGGCTGCCGAAGACAAGTGAAGACTGACTTTTGATGGTATGGCTGAGTTCATCGGCCCAATAGCCAAATAACCCAAAATGGCTTCGACTCAAGTTTTTGTTGAAAAAGTTGACAAAAGAGATCTTATTTTTATTGAACGAATATCTGTATTATTGTAACTTCAGGTAAAAAATGAGTTTTAATTCGCATGAATACACTTTACACTAGTCTTATCTTACTCTTGAATGTCAACTAAAAGCATAACTATTACTAACGATTACTTCTAAACAATGTTCACTTTCTTCTCACCTAAAACTTAATATTGAATTAATTAGTTTTTACGCATAATATTATCGTTAATCACTTCTTCATGACTTAACACAACAAATATGTTTTGTCTGAAGAAAAAAACTAATTTATATTAAACAATAAGAAAAAGAAGAGAAAAAGAGAAACCAACTTATAATACATTATTGAAATATGATTAAGAGCTTGTATTTCGAGCAAAATTTCATTATCAATCTTGTTATTTTTGCTGAATTCAATTAATAAATTATAATATTCTTATACTGATTCAGTTGCGCCCAGTTTTCACATTCTCATAGTATCGCTCAGATGTTTATTATTTTGTGTATATATTTATCTAATGTTTGAATAATTAAAAAAATTCCAAATAAAACAATAATATAAGAACAGGATTTCATATTTTCTTTTGTATCCTTTCGTAAATCTTATGGTTTGTAAATAAATAGATGTGATGTTAGCAGTGAGTGCTAAGAATGGTATGAATGGCTGAGCAATTAATTAAATGTTGTGTCACAAGCCTTTTCTTCTGCCTCTCTGTCTCCAAGCAAACTTTTAATTACAATAAGAATGAATGTGTTGTACACAGATATATGTAATAGATATGTGTGAACTCAATCAAATATATTGGTCTCAATCAAAATCTTACCGTTTGTTGACTCAAACACTTTCATTAGTTAATGCTTTAGTTTTTGTTATTCTTATGTTTTTTGATTTTTCACTCTTTCTTAGTGTTTGTGAGTCTTTGTTGGGAAAGACGACTGTATTTTTTGAAGTAAACAACAATAAAATGTAAAGATATGTGAAAACCCTTTTTGTGTTATCGTTGGCCGTATTTTTAGAATATCTATTGAACAGAGCTATGCATTAGTGCCGTTGTAGTCGAATACGAGTGTTGTTGTGTTGAATAGTGGCAGCATTTGCAGCACTGGCTGTGCCGGTCATTTCCTGCACAAAAAGACAAACACTGCTGGAGATGAATGTGCAGCTCATCCACATTTGTAGCACAACATATACTCTGTATAATATCATAGAAATGAAATATATTCACGAATACATTCCCGCAATGAATGAGCAAATGATATATTCTGTTCTCTTTGCTTCTCTGCACCAAAGCATTAGTTAATACCATTTCTTTCATTTATTATTTTTGTCTTTTTATTTGTGAGTGAATTTGAGAGTGAATTTGGTTAATTTCAGTGATCATATCACTTGTCTTTGTCTTTGTGTCTCTTATTATCTGAACGTTTGTCGCTTATAATTACAAACGACGCGTTCGAAAGTAATTACGGCTATCGTTGATATCAGTCTCACAACAAATTCAAATCACTTTCTCTTACTATATATTTAGCATAAATATAAGCGTTGAGAGCCTTAGGATATGTTTATAAGCCTTCTATTATTGCAAAATTTGTTGAGAGAAAAATTGTTTTTTATTTGCCATGTTTTGGATAAAATGATAAAAGGATCTAATATTGTGCCTCTGCTCTCCTTCTTTGTCAGTCCTCCATTTCTTTTGATTCGCCACACAATTCAAATGCATATATAAATAAACTGATAGATTAGAGTCGTCTGACTTTTCTCTCTTATATTTCATATGATGTGCAAAAAATAGCGTTGAATTCGTATCTCATTTATTTAAGAAATATAAGCTTAATTCAGAGGTACGCAGGGGGTATGCTTTCCTTTTATACAATCCACATCACAATTTCCCAATAATAGACCAAACAATTAATTTTTATCAATCATTTATTATTATATTTCAACGCATAGTAAATGAACTTATTGCAAATGAACGAAAACTTTGATAAAATAAATTGATACTGCTCATATGTTCAAACATTATCAAATATAAACAAAATTGTAGAATGATGGCTTAGTATTTTGTTACAAGATTTTCTTAAAATTCCTCAAAATATTTGTGATTTAAGCAGTTATTGTAGGCGATCATGGACATCTCCACCATTAGTCTTTTAGAATAACACTAAGACTAAAATTTGGGTAAAATTGTAAAGAATGTTATTTAGGAATTCTTATTGAAGTCAAAATTCAAAGTTAAGCTCAAATTACTTTTTTTGATAGATATCACTCGCGATATATAAATTCGAAAATTTTAAAAAGAAACTAAAAGTGTTTTATATTCCGGAATACCATTTGAAGTCTAGAATTTAAAGATTGACATTTGATAACATCTCGAATCTTAAGGTCATATTCCGAATAATTATTGAAATAATAATTTGTTTCTCATTATTCGGTTCATAATTTATTCAAATAATATTCGAGTAAAATTAGTTGAAATATTATAATTATGAAATAATTGAAAGAACATGTTATGAATAATTCATTTTAATGAAAATTAATAAATTATTATAATATAATATATTGTTCAGTGATTTTGTTCAGAGGAAAGACGATTCAAAACTCAGTTCAAAATGTACTCAAAATATTTAATTATGATATATTTTTAGCTCAAATGATAGTATTTTTGTCACTTTTAAATTGTCGTTCAAGAATATATACTATAATTAATCTAGAACCAAGTTTCTGAAAAATACAATGATTGGATTGATTCAGATTAAAGTGAAAATTTAGCCCAAAGTCACAAATTAAGAGCAATTCATTGCATTAGACATCAATATATTGTGCATTAAAGACAATTGAACCCAAATCAATAAAAGCTAAGAAGAGATTAGATGGGAGGAAGAGTCGGCACAAGAATCCATTTGTGTGACTGATAGCAGTGCTATGTATTGGACAACAGAGCAAACAAACAATCTTATGATGGATTCGCCATCGATTAGATCCTAACAAATGGCATTCAAATGCATTCGTTAATCACTTTTCTATTGTTTCGTTGAGTTTGACTTTAGATTCGCTTTAAATGAACTTAATTTGCATTCAAACAATATTTTAAAAATTAAGACTTGAAACTTGTAATTAGTTATTAAAATATAGTGCAGTAAAGCATACTCTCAAATACTTTAATGATGTTTTGCTTAATGACCGGTAAAAGAATGTTTGCAAACAAAATCTTAACTCAAATTCAGCCATAAGGTGTATATTATGAACAATGATTGTGCGTGAGAGTGGAGGAGAGCACCGGAGATAAGGCAATATTGGCAGTTCTATGCCAGTCCTATGCCGGTCCTAATGTGAATGTCATGTCATTGGCATAAAATGCGTTTTTAATGAATATTGACAGCAAACACGACAAACGCAGATAACATAAACCATTTAATTTCAAAACTCAACTCTAATGGCGATAACAGTATTTTCATAATTCATGAATACTTATGAGTAAACTTATGAGTAGCCAATACTTTGTCTTTATGTTTGTCTTCATATATTAGTGGTTCAAATATGAAAATTTCAGCCATAATAGAAGGGCCAAACACCTGCCTCCTCAGTAGTGGTGCCAGTGTTTGGTTCAAAATTGATCGATTGATGTGAGCTCTGCAAGTGTTCCTTCTGTAGTCACTAATGACCAGTGACTGTTTTGCTGGCAGTGCCTCCAAAAACATCATTCATAATAAGCGCACCTGTTTTTACATATTTTGATTCCCATTGAGAAACACAAGTTTCCAAATTAGACCAAACTTGAAATATTGAGCCAAAAGCAAAAGGTGTCTAAATATGGAAAATATAAATTTAATATTAATATAGACAATAAAAATTGGAAATTTATTTTCGCTTCACTTATTCTCCAACGAGAATATATGCCAATCGAATGGCGTAAAGACTATCCTCTTCTATATATATGACTATAGCTTTGTGTGTATAGAATGGATGCGATATTTACATCATTATTGAATCAATAATTCATTTTTGACGGCATATAATGTGGGCATTATTTTTCATTTTCACTCATACTCTTCATTCGTTTCGAATCCAATTTGAATTACAGAACCAAATATTAGTTTTGAGACTTTTGGGTATATATTTCATTATATGTTTAATGCATTGAAAAGACGAATCACTCGAAAAATAATGAATCAAAGTCAGGCTTTTCTACAGCTAACCCTCAGCTCATATGCCTTTTATTATAAGTATACGACGACTCAATGCCACTTACGCTATGACTATACTGTGACTGTACTCTCACTGTATGATTACTAATATTCCAATACTTGAATCCCCTCCTCATCTCGATTGCAATCCACGTGAAAATACCAGAGAATTGCATTTCAATCGCATAGTATTCCAAAGTATACAATATTTTTGTATCGATGTTCTCATGTATTACTTGTATAATAACTCAAATTTTTACGTCCGAGCGGTTGGTTGTGTGAGTTTTGTGCAATTCTGTAGCACAGACTTATGTACAGTTGTGCCGCTTCTCTTCCTTTAAATCCTGGTGACATAAATCAAACTAGCCAAAAGAAAAGAGAGGGGATTTTCAATCTAGTGCACGCTAGCCCTGCATCATTTCATCTCCATAATAACTTGAGTACTGTTGGCTTGTGTTCTGCCTCTACACAACTATTCTCTCTCTCTCTCTCTCTCTCTCTCTCTCTCTCTCTCTCTCTCTCTCTCTCTCTCTCCTCCCTTTCCTTCTCCAGTGTAGACTTATGAAGATGTTGTGTAAAAAATATTGACTCAACTTTTTTTAATGTAAGAACTTTTGGGTGAATCACAAGTTTTATATTGCAAGCACTCAACACAGTATTAAAAAGTGATCGTGAGATCAGAGTTGGGGTCACTGGCGGGGCGTCTCTCACGGATGTGTTGAACTCCATGACAATTGTTGTGATCGCATAGACTTCAGCTTAAATTCAAAAATGAATAAGAAATTTAAACCAAACAGAGAGAGAGAGAGAGAGAGAGAGAGAGAGAGAGAGAGAGAGAGAGAGAGAGAGAGAGAGAACTTATGCCAGTGTCGTGAAGTCTTTGATTTAGGTCTCAGGAATAGTTATCCTTTTGAGTGTTATGTAAAAAATCTTTCATAAAATCAGCCAATACTCTACTTTCACAAAAAAATTATACAATTTTCTTGTTCTCAGGTGTGGCCCAAAACTAGTAATGGAGTTGAGTTCTTCGAGTGAGTACTCAAATTGTATTTTGCATGAACTCACTTATGACAGGAATTAATTCCGAATATTACATAAATAAATAAATTTTCTGAACGATATTTTCCTAAAGTCTATTATTTGAGGGAAGCGTTCGAATTATATGTCAGTCCAATAGCGATGTTTGCCTTTAATTTGACTGAAGTGAACACCAAGATTGTACTTCAGTAATGAATGTTAGACAGAGATGAATGACCCCAAGCGATCATATCATCGCCAGTGCACAGCAATGTAGCTCTTTGTAGGCCATATTCATCAGTCATTGTCATCGAAGCGCTTTCTCTCTCTCTCTCTCTCTCTCTCTCTCTCTCTCTCTCTCTCTCTCTCTCTCTCTCTCTCTCTCTCTCTGGTGTGATAAGACATCATTTTCTTCTCGGTATCTTTTATAAGACGCAAACTTTACTATTAAAGCAAAAGTAATACATAGTTTGGTTGGCTTCGGCGGTACTGCACCTTTCACTACAGCCATATAATATTTAAGGCATAAATAGTGGTGCGCTCTGAACACAATATACTATCATAACAGTGAGCCCTACAACACATTAGTATCGATTACTTTTGTGAACATTTAATGCATTTTCGATTCGACTTGAGTTGGCCCTCATTTTTATTGATTCGTCAATAGATTGCGATCCCCTTCAAACTCATCAATTTATTTCTTTAACTTTAAAATTGTCTCTTTTTTCAAACATTTTAAAACGAATATCTATTTTTCATATTTGTTTCTCATTTTGATTCTTTACTCAGAGATATCCACTCAGATGATCAACCCAGATACTACTTGCAAGTGACAAAATTCGATGAAAAGTTTGATTGTGAGTTTTAAACACTCTTTACACTAATATTGAGTTTTTAAACAAAATTCAAACAAATCTTAAAAAACAAAAAAAACTTAAAACAAATATATGAAATTATATTAATTGATTTTGTAAGATCACATAATTCGCACAATATTTTGAATAGTGTGTGACATCTCTGCCTCAAATCCCTTCATTGATTTGTACTTATCAAAAATGGGTGAATACTTAGTGAGGATGGATATAGAAAACGATAGGGATTTGGAAGCTGCGAATGTCTGCCTCGTAATTGAAAATGCATTTAATTTAAAGTAGTCGAAGCATTGCACTGCACAGCACAGCACACGGTTGGCCGAACAGCTTTCTACCAGAGATGTGATGCATATCTACACAAAGCATTCATTGCTTTTATTTGGTTTTTGCTTTTTGTTTGAGTCTCTGATGTAGTCTTCATTTTTGCTGTGAATATATTGAAGTTAACGTATATTTTGATGCAAACTATATTTCATTGGCACTTCTTTCCAAATTAAATTCGCTTCTATCATCCAAAAGGGAAGGGTTTGAGCACAGCTGGTGCACTCGCTAAGCTGATTTGGCTTACGAATGGCTGCCATTGCAATAGATCTACGACTCCAAGCGCTCTATCTTTCACTTCGATACTAATACTGAAACACTAAAACTCCAGCACAACTCAGTCGCGAAAAACTGATTAATAAATCAATGAGAAGGGAGAGAGAGAGAGAGAGAGAGAGAGAGAGAGAGAGAGAGAGAGAGAGAGAGAGAGAGAGAGGAAATGAGGTTGCTAGTGTTGTAAAAATAATAAAACAAAGAGTTTATATTTTCCTTATATAAGTTTTTTGTATATTAAATATTTTTTTCTTGCGATTAGAGTCTGTTTTTATAATCACAAAAAACATATGAGAGAGTCATGTGATTCATCACTGCAGCCAAACGTACCTCAAATTCAAAGTCAAAAATTTAATTCAAAAGAAATGAATAGATTGATTGGAATCATATATTATATAATAAGGTATAATATTTCCTCATTTATTTTAATAACTATTCGTGTGATTCATGAATACGAATAATTTGTAAAATATATTTTTACGGAATATTCTCATTGACTACAAAGTGGAGATCCAGAGTAGACATGATTTACATATATTTGAGATAATGTTTATACAATTGTGGTCTCATTTTAAAGAAAATTTTGTTTGTTATATAAGTGTTTGGCAGCGATGGTGTGAGCGCCTAAACAATCATTTTGATGACCTTTAGTTGTATGCCTGTAATGTGTGTAATACATAAACAATCGGAAGCAATAACCTTGATGATAGTTGGCCTCTTTCACGCTTAATTAGGCCACTGAATGGAGCTAATAAACAGAGATTATGGAGAGAGTGACGACTTTCATCATCACATTATAGGTTCGACACAGTCTTATTGTAAGTGCAATACTATTATATACATTATATAACTCATATATGTGTTTATATAGTGGAGGCACCGCATGCACACACACATACATCTTCTCGATCTCAATCCAATCTCTCTCTCTCTCTCTCTCTCTCTCTCTCTCTCTCTCTCTCTCTCTCTCTCTCTCTCTCTCTCTCTCTGTTCGCCATTTCTCTCATCTATGACTCTTCCATACTTGTGTTGAGTCGATTCTGAAAGAATGTTAAACCAAATGAAACACATAATGATTGCACTCTATTTACTGCTTCTCGTCTTTGGTTTGTTGTTATGTTAATAATTTTTATTTATTGTTATTTACTTAAGATATCGAGTAAATCATTGCCCAAAAAGATCTATTATTCTTGGAGTGCAAATCAAGTTATGAATGACATTCAACCACACCTTAACTAGATCAATTTTTCATTAAGCATTTCAGCGAGATAAACTGAAAATATGTTTTAAGATTTATTGAAAAAATGACATTCACTAGGCCATTAAAATATTTCATGGTTCTAATGAGATTAATGAGATAACTTATTTGAAATTCTGTTGTAAATTTTGGAATTTATAAATTGATTAAAACTCAGTCATTTTTATGTGTAAGCTAGTCCAGATGATGAAAAATAATTGGGAATTAGCATTATCCTGGTGCTAATTTCTGAGTAAGTGTCAGTGCATTAACTGTTAGGCGATGTTATATTGGATATGATTTTGTAATTTGTGAAAACATAATATCTTTACTCAATTTGAAATGTTTTTGGTCTGAACTGTCTTTAGGCAAATCTCTATAATTTGTTTTTATTCAGAATAAGACTCGAATCACAAATGCAATGCTATAGAAATATAGAAACAGAGATGCAGTCACAATCATAAAAGAAAGGAATAGTATTGTGAATGTGTGTGTGTGTGTGTGTGTGTGTGTGTGTGTGTGTGTGTGAGTGAGTGAGTGAGTGAGT
>JAQGCS010000017.1:0-56919 GCA_034702105.1 Fuscozetes fuscipes
TCTATCTGTCTCTCTCTCTCTCTCTCTCTCTCTCTCTCTCTCTCTCTCCTATTATTTCATTCCAATGAGAAATACCTTTAACTAAAAAATCAGTTCAAAAGTGTTTTATTGAAAAACAAATCTAAAAAACAATTTGAGCATAATAGTTTTGATAAAGAACAGAAAAAGCAAATATGATTTGGAGATATCTTGCAAATCTGAATAACATTATACGACTCATTAACAAAATATACACTCAATTCTCTCCTCAATTGCTTTTATGTGATCTTCTGATGGAATTCTCGAAACGAAAAATCATTTATTTTTATTATGATTTGAGTCGAGTTCATCGAAATACAAGTTTTGTTGCAATCAAAAGATAATCTCTTTATAAGACTACAAATTGTATGTAAAACACTTGAGAATAATGGAAACTTTTGGTCGAAATCCAGTTCATGGATGTTATAAATATTGCGATTAATTTATTATATAAACAAAATATTTATTTTTTAATATTAACCTTAAATACAAACTTATTCTATAAAATACTAATCAACTTTTGCTTTTTGTGTGAAAATTTTTTGAAAGCTTAACAAAGCACTTGTCTCATACTGTTCAAGGTTATAAAAGCTATTATATAATGTATTAAACTTGGTTTTCAGCCAAACTACAATAAACACCTATTTTCGGCCGCTTTTGATACTGAACTCCAAACTCAAACTCATTTCTTATTATTATTATTATTACTATTATTATTGAGATCACAATCAAGTCTTTCATTCTTTTGTTGTTTTTCTTAACTTATATTCAAATATTCATTTGATTAAATTTTAGACCAACTTTTTAAACATTTAAATTTCAAAATTCATTTTAGTAATAGAAAAGACCAAACATAAGCATGCTCAAACTCAAACATACAAAGGGTAAACCAAAATGCATTTGCTTTCATTGAATTCCATTTTCTCAGAAAACTTGTGAAAGAGTTGATCAGAATTTTAATTACAATTTTTTTATGAGAAGTTCTGGTAAAAAGTTTAACTACTATTAAAGTTGCTTTGAAAGAATTACCTCACCTAATGATCTAGATAATTACTGCATAAGTACTTAATTTGAATGAAATATTAGCCAATCTCGAATAAAAGCTAACCGGATACAATTAAATTACTATTCAAAGCATAGTAATCATTGAACGGCTGCTTATTTTTTAACGATTGATAAAAAAAAAGTTCTTATCATAAGATTGAAAATTGAAAACATGTATAAAATGGTTTGAAAAAACGCTTTTAAACTCACCGATCAATAAGTAGGTCTTCATTTGTGGTCAAATATAAGTGAAGTAAACGATTAAAACATAATATAAACAAATTATTGACAAAAATCAGTTGTTTGTATGGTTTGTATGGTTGGAGAGGAGAACAAGTGTCTCAATCATTACACCGCTATACGAGTCGAGTACTAAAAGTGAAACTTGCATTCAGTGCCTCAATTGAGAGCAGAGGAGAAGTGGAGAATGCGTTTGGCGTGAATCGTATGAATGGTTGGTTGTATCTGATGGCAGTATCCAGGCAACTGCATGAGTCAAGTCAGGTCCCATCAGGTCCACCACTCCATTCAAGCTTTGATTATCAGCAAAAGGAGTGGTTATGTTATTCGATGACTGCTAGCCATCCATACAAAACATTTTCACCAATTATTCCGTTCACTACCAAAGAATGCAAACAATTCTCAAACTTAGCTTTTGGTCAAAACTATCACTACTTTAGCTTTCATTCGGGCTTTGGTTTCATTTAATTTGAACTACGATTCAAATCAAAACGAAATTCAATCTTCAAATAAAGACATGAAATAAGAAGTATTTTAATGGTTTTGATCGCTTTAATGATATTCTAATGATTTTGTTTTTCATTCAATTTCTATTTGGTATTCAAATTCAACTTTTTGTTATTTTAAATAATTTTTTGGATTCACTCCGAAGCTAGACTTCAAGGACTAATTTTCTAACCAATTGTTAGCCTCTTGTTTAGAAGTAGAGAATTGGGGCTCACAAGTAATTGCAATTCCTCTGTCTCTCCCCTCAGCCCCTGTGCCCTATTACTGGATGAGTGCACTGAAGTTCTCGCGCCTTCACTTTTTTCTTTGGGTTTGTTGACACTGTCTTGCCATACACACTAATACATACTAGTACAAGTGCCGCAAATACCATATCAATGCCTTTCAGTTGAAGCCAAATAACCACAAAAGCGACTAATTTAACATTTAAGCCGTTTTGATGTATTACCAGTGCTGTACAGAAGTGCGATCCAATCATAAATGTTGGGGAATCGGAATCGCGTTTCAACTTTCAAGGCGTCAAAGGTTACAAAGAAATCAAAGCCTTTTGAAATATGGCAAAAAATTTTCAAAATATAGTGAATGCAAACCAAAAGCAAATAACATTTTGTGTGAATTGTCTCTGAGTTGATGTAAATTCTAATGTTTTCACAAAGTCTGCAAATATTTAGCTTTGCATTTTATTCACAAAACATGAATAGATTTTCCCAAATAATGCAAAGAAATGATAAAATAAAACAAAATTTATCTTTTATTTAATATCTGGACCACAAATATGAATATTTCAGGCATTTTGTGACAATTCTAACGGTAATAAAAACTGATGTTTTGTAGAGTTGAGTCATAAAAGTTCTGAAACTTATCATAAAAAGTGTCGGAAACATGAGTTCAATTTTGAAACTCTTGTTTGTGTCGGTAATGGCTTTTATGGTGAGCGCCAACGACGAGATCATCGACAGTGAAGAGGTTGAAATGCTTCAAAAGAAGTTGTGCGGTAAGACAGACAAAACTTTCCCTGTTGTTGTCTGAATCACTTTTTTGTTCGTAACACAGATTAAAAAAAAATATTTTTCTACGAAACTATTTTGAGCACAGCCTAAATTAGGTTAGTTTTTTCTCTCAAGGATAGCCCTCAAACCGTTGAGAGGGATAATGATTTACAGGCTATTCATTAGGTATGGGCCAAACAGTGCAGATGAGCTCCACTCCGATCGCCTAAAGAAATAGAATTAGGGGTTTAGGCCTCACAACGAAAATATGAACTTTTCTATTATTGTCGTCATAAGAAAAAGCTGTTAAAGCTAATTGCAGCTAGGGAATAATTTTTAAAAGTCTATAATTTAGTCAATCACTAGAATAAGCGGTATTTGGTTTCGCAAATACTAAACAAGAAGTGACCGAAATTAGAAGGGACCTAATTTTATTATTCCTCTGAAATGAGTTTCAATTTTGAACATAAAAATGACAAAATATTTTCAAAAGCGAAGGTAATATTTATGACACAAACACCTACTGAGACACAAATTGCAAAATTAAAATACCCTTTCAATTAAATAAGGAATTGACTGATTAATAAACTCTGATTAATGAACAATAAAATGCTTTTGAATTTAATTAATTGATCAAAAGGTTTGTGTGATTAAAGTCATAAACTTTTTTATGTCAATCGTTTCCTTCCGAGAGTTCAATAGATTGCATATAAACTAGAATTCAATGAACAAAAAAAAAGTCAAAGTAATGGTTATCCTTGAAATTTGATTGATAGACGACTTTGGAGTGGTTCCCAACATAAAGCCTAACCGTTAGCGCCAGACATACCTGTAATGGCTGTAATCCTAACCTAAATTCTATCGAATAATTTCAACGATTTATTGATGTATTTCAAATTTTTTCGATTAAATGTTCACAATTTTTTATTTATGTTTCAGACGATAACATATCTAAGGAATCAAAGGATCTGATGATTGATTGCATGGAAGAGAATTTGCCATTTGTGGTAAATTAATTTGACATTTCTCTCATTTGTTGAGTCACTTTTCAACCAATTTATAGCTTTTGGAAGCAATGGATTCGTGTTTCTATGAGGCCATTCCTAACGCACTGACCAGAGATGAGATCCAAAAATCTCTTTGCAAGACTCAAAAGAATAGAGAAAAAGTTCACAATTGTATGAAACGGAAGCAGAAAGACATCGAAAAATATCTTCCAAAACAGGAGATGATTGAGAAATTCAAAGTTTACAAGAATTGTGTCGATTCAGCCCTAACTAAAAAAGAGTGAATTACTCATTAATTAAGTTTAACCAAATTAATGATCGATTAAAATCGCAAATTAAATGCATTTTATTTCTTTATATAACACATTAATTATGTGCACATCAATTACTTTATATTTGTATAACTGATCAAGTATCAAGTCATTTATTATATCACTTCTTTTCAATATATACTTGTTAATCCGATTAGATTTGGCTCAGATTTCAAACACATTTTATTTCTAATATTTATTTAATATTTTATTATTAATTTGAAACTATATTTTTGATTACAATAAAGTTGTTTATTCTCTAATTATTAGAGTCTAATACATTAGTCAAAAGCTAACAAGTTTATTCAATCAAAATATGTATAAAGAAATCCAAAACCATTGCCTGGAAAGCCTTAATTGGAGCTAGCACAGTTTACATAACACGTCATATCAGAGCTGTAATCTGTTGTGTCTGAGTGTTATTATCACAAATTTGTATTATGCAAGTTATTGTATTGATTATAGGATCAAGTAACTTCAGTTCAAGTTCATTGATATTTGATTAGTTCAGGTATTTTTGGTTCTGATCTATGGTTGGATCGTCTGATTTAGTGCTTAACTCATAGATTTGTTGTTTTAAACTGAAGAGCAATAAATGGTTCATCGATTCATCGATTTTCAAACAAAATAATAAATCGCTTTCTTTTGCATAAAACAATAAAAACAATTCTCAAAATTAATTTTACATTTGATTCAACATAAGACTAAATATTTGACTTATTATTAATAATTTAGAGTTTAGTAATTGAATCGATCGACTGATAACTCATTTCATGCCAAACGCTTTGTAAGATAATTATTTAATGAACGTCAAAAATGAGCATGATAGCAATCATTCCTCATTAATTAACAATGATTTTGTAAAAGAAGTCTCGTTTAAAATCAGATTTATTGTTATAAATAGCTTTTAATCAATTACTGAATCAAAATGTACTCAATTTCTTCAATAAAATAATTGAAAAACTAATAAAATTCACTAAATTTTAGTGATTTTAGTGTTAATTGATTTTAAGGATTAGATTCAGAGTAAATGAAATTCAATTTCTAAATGAGATTACTGTGTCTCAAGAATTATGTGATGTTTGTATCGCCTCTGAGTCTGAATGAGGCTCTAATTGAGGTACTCGAGTGAGGCTGAGCTCTAAACCAGAGACAACTGTGCAATAATAGTATGTCATTAATTTGAAGGAAATTAATTGGTCTGAAGCCATAAATCGTTTTCTGAGTGATTCTTATCTTCACTCCAGGAATAGTTGTGTTAAACCTAAGGGCCAATCATCATAGATATACAAGTATGGCTAAAATTACCCTTTTGGCCATTTGATGACAAATTTAATTGCGGTCCAAAACAATTATTTATGAAAATCATTGCTGTCATATACATAATGGATGACAGGAAAGCGCTAAACGTTTCTTTAATTTCTTCACTTTTACTCTTCAGAGGTATTGTTAAACAAACGAATGTTTACTTTGAAGGATGAGCTCTCGTTAATGGCATTGGTTCTCATGAAGAGCTAATTTGAGGGCTTATGCAACAAATGCTAGACTCGGCTCCGAATCACTCTTTGATAAGTATTGAAATGAGTAGGAGTTCAATACTTTGAGTATAGAATACCAGAACCGATAAACCAGTGCCAGTGTTTGTTTGTACAATAATTGGTGTTTCACTCTCACAAACTTAGAACTAATTTTGCAAAACTGTTTGAAACAATCTATCAAACAGTGCTTTGAATACGAAATAATGTAAATTTACGATCACTTCAAGAGTTTTCATTTAAATATGTTAACAAATTTTATGCTTATTTTGAACTTTTTTGTTATACTGTCGCTCCATTTCGATAAATCTGTCTCCGAGTCAGGCGCTCACCAGTTATTTGACCGAAGATTAGAGTTATCGCTAAGACAGGAGCGGATCGACGCCGGAGTCTGTGAGGGAGTAAGTGATGGAAATGACGAGGAATGGGATCTGTGTTTTCCCAATCAATTCTTTGCTCCAAATGAGAGCCATTGCATGTGTGATGATTTGTGCCGTATATACAGAGACTGTTGTGCTGATAAAGTATCAATTGAATTGATGTCTGAGTTCATCTTGCCCAAATCAGATTCTTGTATTGAATTGTATAGCAATGGTTTTGCGATCGCAGCTGTTTATGGCATCGACCGCTGCGATGATAATTGGGTCGACTACAACACAATTAAAGACAAGTGTGAAGTGGATGCCCAACAGTTCATGTCTTCAGGTCATAGTTATTCATATTTGCAGGACATTCCGGTTTTGAGTGAGAAGTTTATGTATAAAAATATGTTTTGCGCCGTTTGTAACCACGACTCAAACAATTTGAAAGCATTGAATATGACTATTGATTGCCAAGGATTTCAAATTCAAGATATTCTTAAAGATGTCGAACGAGATCTGAGACCTGAAAACTACAATCCGTTGACTAAGAAATGGGAACTTGTTCTCAACAATAAGTTTCTTAACTGTTCATTAGGTGTAAAACAGTTCAAAGATGATCAATTTATCAAGCACAATAGTTTAAGGAAATGCAAGAAAACCATCGATGAATGTCCAGAGAGTTGGGCTAATACTTCGATCAGTTCTAAATGTGACTCTTATGCCTCGTATGTGTTTGAAGACAACAAAGTCTATAAAAATTACCATTGTGCCCTTTGCAACGGCGCCTCTATTGATTATATCGAATGTTTTCCAAACAGAACAAGTATCTCTCGAGACTCGTCCCAAAATACCCTTTGGTTTCCACTTTTGCTTGACTTTAATTTTGCTGGAGATAAAGGAGAGTGGGTGGGAGGACAGCAGACTAAGTGTCAAACTGGTCAACTCTATGAGCCTGTATATGGCAAATGTTTTTATATTAAATGTGGCAGCAATTTGTCAAAGAGAGAATTCAGAGAATGTCTTTCAGCACAATCTTCAAAAGATTTTAAATGTGCTGGCTATGCCACATATGAACACAAAAATGAATATGTTATTTTGGAAAACAATTCAATTTATTTAAATCATACGAAAAGTATTTTGGATTCAAGTAATTACGAGTTTTTTGAAGAACAAAATGTGACAAAACTGAAGATTTGCAGAAACGAAAGCGAATTAAAATCAATTTACGATTCTTTAATTCAGTCGCCGTTTGACGTGAGTTTGGGTCAAATAATATTATCGGAAATAAGTGTTTACACTTCGATCTTCTGTCTGACTCTTCATCTAATGATTTATATATTTTTGCCAAAACTACGAAACCTTCCGGGAAAGAACCTCATGTGTCTCTCTGGTGCCCTTCTTTTAGGGCATACATCATTTGCAATCGCATCATATTTAAGGGCTGACAGAAAAATAGCTTGCGTATTGATTGCAATTACATCCCACTACTCATATTTGGCCGCATTCTTCTGGATGTCAATAATGGCTTTTGATATCTGTAAAACATTTCGAAGAACTAAAGGCCGTCGAACTAAAGGCTCGAATAGATACAAATTCCTGAAGTATGCACTGATTGGATGGCTTTCGCCCGCATTTATTGTAATAGTTTCCGCCGCTTTTGATATTGCACTCGAAGACAGCAAATATAGACCATTATATGGACATCGGTTCTGTTGGATAAGTCAAAGACAAGCACTTATGGTGTTCTTTGCACTACCTGCCTTCATTATTGTTTGCACAAATGTAGTGCTCTTTTCTCTCACAGCAAAGGGTTTGATACAAACCGAAGAACAGACAAAAATATTGAACAAGAAGTCAGATAAAGTTCGATACTTCCTATACATTAAGTTGGCGCTAATAATGGGTCTGACCTGGAGTTTCGGATTTGCTGCTTCGCTATCAAGTGTGAAAGTATTATGGTACCCTTTCATTATACTCAATGGACTTCAAGGCGCGGCCATATTTTTGTCATTTTCGTGTAAGAAGAAAGTTTTTAACCTTTTGTCGGAAAAATTTGGTTTCAAAGCCCGATACGAATTGAGCCAAACTAGTGATGTGATCCGATCGCCGACCGGCACTTCCTCTCTGCACACCTCCACTTTGGTTCCGAGTTCTCCCGACTCTAATGTTACAAAAATAAAGTTCACTAAATAAATGTTATTCAAAGGTTTGGCCGCAATATAGCCATTCATTAGACTAATGTTTGGATTGCATTACTATTAGAACTGTTTTGCCTTTAATTCATTTTCTGTTTATTTTGAAATTTGTTTAAATAATTTGCTTTAATGTAATTCATTGCTTTAGTAAAATAAATAAATACTTTGAGTTATATAACGACTTAAAGAAATATATCTATTTTTACACGAATTGCAGAAAATTTCTCGAATAGTTTCAATTAATTGATAGATAATTAAATGCATTAAACATTAAACATATCGACTCTCATTTTGCATGACAAATATACAAATAATAAGAGAAATTTTGCAAATTCCTAATTAATTTCAAATTCACAAGCAAATTATAATCATAGAATTAGAGCAATACAATTTATCACAAAAAATTTAACTTGATACAAAAGTTTTTGAGAGAGAGCGACGCTAAGTGTCAACAATTTGAAGTAATTGGCACATGTTTTCACTCATTTCAATGCAATACACAAATGATAACAAATTCCTGAAATATTGGTTTTATTTTTCTACTCATTGAACTAAAACTATCAAGGATATAAAGATTTTATAATAGTTCTTATATTAAACTAAAATTTAAATGAGAATTGAATGAAAAAAGTGCTATAACAATTCAAATCAAATCAAATAATCTTAAAGTAGTGTTTGTTTTGGACGTACTTTTGTTGAAAGCATTTAAAACGACTCACATTTGATCGCATTTCGCGAAGCAATTGAATTGACTTCACTTTATTTTACTTAATTTTAATCGTAATTATATCATATTTTGTTATAATTTTGATTAAGTCTGAACACAATCATAATGAGTAAACTGATTCGGAATCGATCCTTGGCTACTAAGCAACAAACGCCTCCAAAATTAGTTGAATTGACAGAAATTGTAAAAATTGTGGACAAAAATCAGAAGCAAAATGCTTTCAAACTATTTATAAGTCATTTGCAGACAAATAGTTGTCATACAAACAAATGTCACGATTTATGTGAAGTTTTTACTGAATTGATCACTAATTTAGTGAATCTGCAGAACTGCGACCAAATACTCGACCGATTCATCAGTGAATTCGACTTAATTGATGTCAGCGATGACCAGATTGTCGACAAATATCTTCATTTAGTCAGTGAAGCAATTAATTTAAAGCCTTTCAAATGCGTCCAATTTCTGGAAAACATAATTATCCCGAAATTTAATGGTTTCAAACAATTCGCAGCCGAAGATCAGATTCAAACAAAAGAATTGGAAATTTTCGATAAAATGCATTCACTTTTATCCCGAATCAAAATATCTAAATTCGAGGCCAATCTCTTGAGAAGTATTGAACGCAAGTTTCCCTACATTTCTGGTCCGATGGCATCCATTCATTCATTTGTGTGTTATGTCTATAATATGTTGAAAGCCTACGAATATGTCTCAAACAAAACCAAATTAATGTCATTTACTTTTGAGAAACTTCTCGAAATTGATTCAACCGTTTCTCTGGAAAAGAGCCAAACTTCTGAAGAAATCTTTAATATCGAAGATTTAAATCAACCGCAGAATGAAAATAAGAATAAAAAGTTAGATATTTTCGACCATTTAATGCTTTATTTGCTCGAATTTGTCGAAAATTATGTGAAGAATAAGTCAAATAAAGAAATCGAAGAATTTTTCAATTTATTCAAAACGATATTCACATCCGTTATACTGAATGTCGAGACCTCTAATCACTTGCAATACATTTGGCTCTATTTGTCTTCAATTTCCAACCAATTCTTTGAGGAATTCATTCAATATCTGTGGGAATTCGGTCTCAATAGTGAACATCCGATTGAAATCAGAGAAAAAGTTATTTATTTTATGAGTTCTTTACTGAAAACCGCAAATTTTATCCCAAATACTGTTATTATAAATTTCATGAATATGTGTTCGCTTTGGATTCATCACTATATCGAAGAAAACGATAGAACTCCTGACCTCTTGACTGCAGAAGACAACACATTTTATATATTATGTCAGATGTTATTCAATATCTTCTGTTCGATTCACTCAGAATTAGATCAATTGAGTCTCAGACGAATCAAATTAATGAATTTTCAGCGAATAATTCGCTGTAAACTAAATCCTTTGGAATTCTGCTGTCGAGACCTCGAAAACCAGTTCTTGAGTCTGGCCCGTCATTACCAGATTGGATACTATCCTCAGAATGAGACTTCAAATGAAAATCGTCTCAAACGACCTATGGATCAATTATACTGCGCTTACATTTTACCCAAATCTCTGATCAAAATTGAAAATTTGTGTCGAAATTCGTTTGTTATCGAAAATACTGTAATGACTGAAGTCGAGCGCTACACAGCTTTCAACACAAGTGATGACAGCGATTGTATGATCGGTTCCTACAAAAACAGTTACTCGCCATCGAAGCGTCTCTGGCAAAATCTCTTGAGTGACTCCTCTCCCAATGAGCGCATGGATTTCGAGCCAATTTCCCTCGAATAAAACCACTTTATTTACATCCAATCAATTCGTTAAATTGATTGCACTTTTTTTAATTTAATTAATGGTTTTTATGAATTGTATTTAATTATTGTATTTATTGTCTGAAATCTCTTTATCTGAAAACAAAATTTTATACAACTGTTGGGAACGAATAAAATGGTTACTCTTTTCCCTTAATTATGAGAAACGTTTAGTCTTTTCCTTATGTCCGGTGATTCTATATTCATGTCTTTGTTTCAAATAGATTTCTTGACATTCCTTTCGGAAGGACTCCTTATTATACCAATCAGTTAAACAGGCCTTAAGTCGAGTGTTCTCTCGACGGCACTTAATGACCATAAATACGGAACTCTTTTTAGCGCATTCCTCGAAGGCTAAGTCAACAATTTATTCGTAAGTATTACTAACACATCAATGGATGCAAACCTTTGACAAATTCTGTGCATTTTTCTTTGCGGGCGATATCTCTCATGATTTTGGGAATAAGTATTTCTGTTTCGACTTTACGCAGAGTCCTGTCATTTGGATCTCCTATTCAATAGATTGTGAATCATTTGCCATCAATAAGGAAACTAATGTTTACCCAATCCCTTGGGACCCGTGGCCAGTGTTTCGGGTAATACCGATGTTTTTTCTGTTGAAGGCATTTGTTTTAATAAAATTCAATGTTTTGTAAACAACTTTTGATGAATGCATACAATAATTAACGTTTGAAAATATTCACTGAATTCAAAAATATATTTCATTCAAATGCTTTGCATTGAATATTGAGAGCCGACGACCCCTTTTGCGTAATTATTATCCAATTGATGGCCACATGTGATAACATCTCTGTTTAGGTTTAAATTATTGTCATTGAAATCGGTTTAAAATCAATTGTGAAGACATGCCATTCGGAGAAGTGCCCGTACAACCAACCCGAAAATCAGGAGGTGGGGGTGGATGGATATCAAACATAAAATCCTTATATAACGACCCGTTTAAATGGTTAACACAATAATGCATTTCAATTGAATTTTTATTAATTTTCTCCAATAAATTAATAGGCAATTAGTGAAGAGTTGGGTCTTTTTCGGCGCCGGTATTGTAATTGCAAGAGAAGTGGCGGCAATTGATTTGTCATCCAATGCCGTCCCAAACGTCTAATCCTTCTAAACATGATTTTTTGAGTCAAACATTAGATTTTTTAAAATATTTCCATTAAAATAATTAAATTGAGTAAACTTTTGACCAAAAAAGCATTGAATTTGTTTTAATTGTATGTTTGCGCGCATTCTTTGCCGTATATTTCAAATTGTGTTCAAAATTAGTTCATTATATTTATATACAACAAAAATTATCCTTAAATTTCTTTAAAATGACTGAAGAAGTTGAGCAACAAATCGGTTTCAAAGAGTTCTTCGTTTGTTTAATGAAGATTATAATTAGTTTGGTTCATAAGCCTGAGTCGGGGCCCAAAATTGGATGGTATCCTCTCAATGAACAAGATGCTTTAGTGTTAACTCGAATGCTATCAGAAAAGCCCGAACTTCGGACATTTGAGTCAAATGAGTCACAGAGTCTGATCATTTCCATCAATAATATGGAAGACTCTATTAATTCATTGGACACGGATTCTGACTCCACTACTGAAGACGAAGAGATCTCTGGAGAGACACAAAATATAAATCCGTTCGAAATTTACAATTCATTAGTGATTCGATTGACTTTCGATTTAGTGATTATCTGTTTTATTGATTTGATTTATACCATTATCTTCATATTCAGACGCTCTGCAAACACTGAACTCAACCAAAACTGGTTTTTATTCTTGTATTCAAGTCTTCTATTAGTTGTGTCGGCTGTCACTCAATCCGAAAGCCATTATTGTCTGATCGGAAGGGGAAGTGTCAGGAATTTAGACATTTGGCTCAAATTTTATTCATTTTTACTTTTTTTCGATTTTTCGCTTCTGTTTCGGATAATATTTGTGGACATTCCTTACAATGGTCTCAATTTGTTCAAAGTCTTACAATTTATTTCTTATTTCATTCGATTAATAATTTTACTAATATTGAGAACTATCGGCAAAATTCTCAAACGAAAGACATTTGAATATAAATCAAAATTTGCTAATTATGTCAAAAACAAAAAGAAAAAGAAATAAAAGTCATTTAATTAATAGATATTTTAATTGATGACAATTTCATTCTAACTAATATTCAAATAAATGTTTTTCATAAATTGAATATGAATTCTGCAATTTGAACTTAACTTGCTTATGCACACATTGTATTTTTCTTTCAATAAATGTTCTAAATTACTTATGAATTCTAATTTATCAATGAAATTGTTTTAATAGTATAAATGAAATTTAATAATTCAAAGGAGAAATTCAATGCATTAATTGCTTATTCATTTTTCTAATTTCTATTCATTTTACTCGAACAATATATAAACCTGTCCAAATAAAGGGTAACAAAGAGATCAACAAAATAAGTTAGGTAAACGTTTTGCCCAAAAACCAATGCAAGTATTGAAATTTCATTATCAAGGTTAAATTATTTTGTTAAAAGCTTTGTTTATTTCTTCCGAAATATGACTAAATATAAACAAATATTTTTCATTCGTTTTGTTAAATAAATATTTGTTTAAATTGTATAGAATTTCAGATGAAATTCAAAATTTAGTCCGAGGTATAAATGGAGTCCAAATAAGTGAATCTAACACTTGATTCCATAACATTACTATTCGATCAAAAATGCAATTCATTTCCGTTATTCTTATTTCGATGGCATTCATAATATTTGTGTCAAAATCTTCGGCCGAAGAGAAAAGTTATGAAGCGGTAAATCTGCCAAAACATAAGTTTATTTTCTCAAAATCATTATTGAATTCTGACGATGAGTTCAATCAAAAGGTTTCCAAAGAGTTGGGAAAAGTGTCCGGTATATATGAATTATATAAATGTTGTTTGCTAATTTTAATTGCTTTGGTTTTGAATTCAGATGATGTCAAACATTTCTTAGAGAAGGTATTGCGCGTCGCAAAGAGTCTTATGAGGGACTGGCTCTTGAAAAATGTATGTAATCGTTACCCAACACTTTGACTTATAAGTTTTCTTGAATCTCTTACCTTGATCAACTCAAATCATTTAAAATAGATTAAAAATGTTATTCTAACAATTATTTGTTATGAATAGGAGGACGGAAGCGATGCCAGAGATTCCAAGTAATAAATTGATCCAATTTTACGACAAATTTAAAACAATTTCATTCCCTTTAAAATATTTAATAAAAAGTTGTAAACTAGCACATTTGTTTATAATAAGAAATGTCATCACATTTATCGAATTACTTAATAGGAATGTAAGTATTTATAAATTTAAAATGAGGTAAAAAAGTTAAAAGTAGAGAAAAATGAACGGGGTCCTCTTATGATTATTGACTACTGCCTTACGACAAGTGGGGCAAACACTCTCCACTTCTAAGGCCATATTAACGCACGCACTACAAAAGAGATGACCGCAGAATGTCGACACAATTTGTCTATTTGTCGATACAATCAGTGGTCTGTCGTCCAAACATATAGAACAGACCCATTCATTATCTTTAAGTGCATCGATCTCTTTACACGTCTTAATCAATTGTTTCCTCTCAATATGAACGGCCGCCAATTCATTGACTAGATTTGAGTTTTCTTCGCGACACTCTTTTAACTCATTTCGTAGTTTTTGGTTCAAGTCTTCCATAACTGACAGGTTTTGAGTCAAGTATTCGATCAGTTGTTCGCTAGGAATCATGTGATCGGCTGAAGAACCACAACTAGTTTTGGGCCGAACGCTCTCTTCTACACAACATTCAACTTTCTCTGAGCACTCAGAAGTAATAGATACTGTTCGAGGAGGTATTGGCGGTGGAACTGTGGGCCTCTTTGTTGGTCTAATATCTTCATTAGATATAAAAGAGGGCACAACAGAGCTATAGAATACTGCCGTCTGTTTTCGTCTTCGACGAGGAGGTGGACGAGGAGGTGGAGGCGGTGGTATTTGTGGCGGTTGTGATTCTTCAATAGATGAAGTATCGGAGTCGACCATCATCGATTCTGTTTGATTCGATGACTCACATTTGTCGACCATCTCATTATCGTTTGTTGAACTGTATCTGAAAGAACTGCGCGAAAGACGTTTCATTAGATTATTCATTGCGACAGAAAATTATCAAAAACTAATTATTAGTTTTAGTGACAATTTTGAGCAAAACTTTTCAATTGAATAATTGAATGAAAACGCATTGGATGTGAAGTTTAGAGACTATCGTCTTATCGGAATCACAAAAGAGAGTCAAATATAAAACTCTTACCATTAAGTTATTACTGGTTCTAAACATCAGAGCAAACAATATTATCACAAATTTTGTGATAATTGATAAGAATTGTTTGAACAGCACAGCACCTAATGTTCAGTAACCATAGGTCTCAATGAGAATAACTGCAGAACTCATACCTATCATATCATATGACATATTCATTAAGTTTTTGAATAATAAAAGTTTAGTTTTGCGAATCAATTGGAAATGTAGGCTAAAAGTTGTCTAAATGTGAAACCGTAACACCAGTTCCTGTAACACAATCCATGAAAATAACAAACTCTAATAAATGTCACAAAAAGTCAATTATATTCAAATATTTTATTCATATTTCAAAAGAAGTCGATTAACGGTTACACTATTTTTCGTCTCAAATGAAATCATTTCATTACAAACTATTGTCAACTCTTTTACTATAATTCTTAAAAGAAATTTATATTTAAGTTAAGACAGAATGTTATGTTTACAACAAATTCAAAGGTTTGAGCAAATATTCAACAATAAATGGGATGATAGTTGAGTTGTCCCTCTTTAAGAGGTTTACGACAAGACGGACACTGCTTTGACACTCGGCTACTGCTCATCAGATTTTGAGCACAAGAAGAGCAGAAGAGATGACCGCAAAAAAGGGAAACAATTACTCTTTTGGTGTTAATTATTTTGATTTTATTGTCCGCACAGAGAGAACAGTGCCATTCGTCACATAATTTTTCGATTTGGTTCAGTCGGTTCTTATATAAGTTAAGCTCTACTTTGGCTGAACTCAAGTCAGTCTCCAACGATGTCTTCTCTTCAGTCAATTGTTCGATATTTTGGTTCAAAATTTCATTTTTACGCTCCAATACTTGCAAATGAAGAATCATTTTCTCTATTAATTCTTTTACTGAAATTTGATTCTTGGGTTCACTAACTGTGTGTTCAGTTTCTTCATAAGTGTCGACACTTTTTGGAACCGCTGAAAGGGTAGCCGTTCTTTTGCGATGTTTGTTCAGCCAGTCTTTTGGCTCATCATTAGTGTCCTTCATCTGCGTTAAGGCTGACATCGAAACCGATCTCGTCTTCGAGAGATTAGTACTGGAATCGGATTCATTGCCGGATGATCTATTACCATTGCGTCTAAACTTTCTAAATCTACCTTCCTTTTTTGTAGAGCTGGGTGAGGTGGGAGTCGAACTGGGAGACATGCTCTTAAAAAGTTGCATAAATTGACTCATTGTTCGTTGGCTCACAAGTATTGGCACAAAAAGTGGAATTTCGACGACTGTTTCAACAATGAAGAGAACAAACTCTCAAATCTAAGCGCTCAACACTTATACCACTTTTTGCTTCTAATCAATCATTTCTTCAACTGATTACAAGTTGTGATATGAAGAGCAACACAATTGTGAAATTAATTACGGTTTTGGAGAAAATTAAATTATCGTTACCCTGATAACTTTTTTAAAAAAATATAATTAAATTCTATAATAAAATGAAAAACAGTGATATATCGGACACACTATTGATTTGAAATGAGTTGAAAAGGATGTGTATATAAGCAAACTGTGTGTCGATAAAATTGTCTTCTTATGAAGGCTTTCATATCTATTTTTATTACCTATTATGACAATTATTACAATCCCAGTACCAGTACTTCAATCAACTTGTTGTAAAGGTTAGGGGCTGTCTATTCTGACTGTTCTGTCAGCTCTTTTGGAGGTTGTCTTCCAATACCAGTTAGAAACACAACAATCACTTTATTATAAACTTATTATAAATTCTATTCATAGAGTTTAGTAAACTCTCAAACAAATCCCAATTCGAGATCAGAATTAAGTCGTAAAGTAAGGCAGCAAACAATCATTTGACACAATGAACTAAATTTCACTTTAAATATGTTTTGCAACCATTACTTCTCTAATCTCAATCATCTTCACCACAATCTTCACATGAATTTGGGAATAAAACAATTATTGGCTGAGATTTTCGCTCTTTATCTAAAGTTACCCTTAATTTAATCAAATAATATCAAAGTTCAACTAAATCTGTCGCCAAATCTTTATTTGAGATAAAGTTATGTTTAATGTCTTTAATGCACCGCCTTTTCAACTATTCTCTACTCATTTTTCCGCTAAAAACACGACAAATGACTTTCAAATCATCTTTTAATAAGTTATGCAAAGGTTTTTCCTAAGTTTATTTATTGCATTTATAAATATTCAAGTTTATTTTCATGTGTATGTAAGAGAACAATACACAAAAAGTTTTAAAATTGAATTAATTGATCTGAAATATGCAATAACTACCAAAATAAATGTCATTATTAGTCGATTGGCATTGAATTTGTAATTTGTAATGGTAACGATGAGTCAACACTAAGGAAACCATCAAACAATCGGATAATTACCTTAGAAATGAAGACAAACTAATCAAAGAGAAATGTACTTTTTGTCGCTTAGATTCGTCACATGAATTGATTCCTGTTTTCTCTCTTATTTGCAAAAAACAATGAAATCTATATTTTGTTTTGGATTAAATGAACGTTTCTTTTCTTTATTGAAATTGGAATTTGTTTCCATGTCTTTCGATTAAATTGGTTTCAATTTTCAAATGTAACAAAAATAAAAAAAACAAAGAAATATAAATAAATAGATTTGATATGAGATCGAATTCAAACAATAAAATTCTCGGGAAGTTGTCGACCAAAATACCAGACTAAGGGAATGCCTATTATTTTGATTAAGGAGTTGGCGATAGAAAATCCAGCCATTAATACCACAGAATTCTTAATTTCATTTAATCGAATACTAAATGAATCAAAACACGAATTCTATGAAAAGAAAGTTTTAAATAGAATTTGATTCTTTATATTTGAATGTATGCAAAACTGACCGTTCCATTCACTAAATCTATAGTACAGAAAATCGATGTATTCATAAGTATTTGAGCACAACATGAAAGTGGATATGTATTTGGGTGTATATGTGAAGGCCTAAGTCTATCCCAAATCTTGAATGAATAGGTGCCACAACAATTATATGTGCTCTGAATTGCATCTATTGAATCACTTGTGATTGATGTCTCGTTAAACCATTCATACTTCTCAGTCAGATCTGTGAATCGTCCGTCAATTTTATTATCCTTTAACTGAATTGAAAATTAAATTTCAAATAAAAGTTTATTTAAGGGATTATTTTGAACTCACTTTTGAATTGTAATAAAAGCTATTATAAGCCGAAAATATTTCAATGAAAACAATTATAACCAAAAGAATACAAAACTAAATAAAAATCGAATTGAATTAAGATTTGTATAAGCAATGCACAATTACACTAAAGTACCAGCACAAGTATTAATTTTCTTTTTGTATAAGTGGCACAACAACCGATAACAGCGATTAATATGATTACAAATGACACTAAAGTCAGTGCAACCGATACTTTTACGGCACTTATTTGTATCAATTGGTCGATGGGTTCTTGGCTTCTGTTGGACACTCTGTTCGATACAACTAATAAAACGATCGCAAACACCTTTCAAAATGAGCATGATCAATACAAATAAAAGAAATAGTTTAAGTGACAAACCATTAGAATCCCGAAGTAAATATCAAGAATCAAATACTTGAGATATGACTCACGCCAATGGAGTCGCTTAATCTTTTCTTGCAGCATTTCTCTCGGCTTCAATTTCATGACATTCTTAATTAACCACTGAATCGACAAAATGTTCAGTTTCTCAGCTGATATCAAATTATTTTGATTTGTTTTACACAAATTCCAAAACAAAGTATGAAATGCAAAACTTTTTTCTAATTAATCAGATAATAAACTGTGAGTTAGTATAAGTTAGGAGAACTACTGTCACCTATCGCTTAATGATTTTGTGCTGAGCTTAATTAGTTGATTTGTGACTTTTGCCGATTTAGCAGATGGTCTCAAATATTAAGCAATTAAACACTAAGTTACGAATTGACTCGATTTTCGTCATTTGATTGCAAAATATGCGAAAAACAAATGTATTTACATTTAATAAAACTTTTATCTTATTTTTATTCGATTTGTGCGAAAGTTTTTAATTTATTGAACAATCATTTTTCAACAAATTTTGGACCCTGATTAGTGTCTTCGCGTTTCCACCAGCCATAATGGCCTTCTCCACCATTAGGTCCACTAGGAGAGTTTGTGTCATGAGAAGTCTTACTAGATTTCCAGGGCTCGTCAATAGCTTCAAACATATGAACGAGGACACGGTGATTGGCTGCCCAGTCACCCATTGCAGTCCAGAAGGCTCTTAAATTTTGTGCCGTATTTGGAGAGTGATTAAAGCTGACCCCTTCTGACGGCCAACCGGTCTCTCCAATCATAACTTCTATTTTAGGATTAATTGCTCTAAACTTTGGAACATAACTCAAAAAAGCATTTCCGACGCCTTCGACCGCATTGTGAACATTATTGACAATATTGTCGGCGGGATATAAGTTGCACATGATGAAGTCAGACTCTCTCACAATATTGGCCAACACGTCGTGCATAGAGCCTCCGTTCATAATAATACCGCACACATGAATCCTTGTTCCGACTTTGAGACCCATTTGATGTGCTTTGACCTTGTTACTTTTAATCATATTTAAGATACGATTACCCGTACCCTCATTAGTGAAATATTCGTTGGTAAAGGTGAGTCCCCAAACAGTGTTGGCATGAATAGCATTTGCATCCTGGGCTGCAGAGAATGCATTACTGATCTCTTTTTGCTGCAAATTCTGGTCCTCGATTTGGTTGATACCCTGGGCCATTTTTATCGCGTTCTGATTTTTTTCGCGATTGATTTGAGCGGCAGCACGGGCCACCAGACAATTGGAGTCAGTCTGGTCCCACTTATTGTTCTGGTTATAGCCAGCAACACCCATACCATATGTCGCAATATGAGTGAATCGACCGTTCACTACACTCAGCATACTTTTAATATCTTGAAGAGAATATGAGTTCCAATACGGAAGTTGAGTTCCCACCCAATGCTTAGTATAGGGAGAGAAGGCGACGCCGATATACTCTCGATTGAAGTTCTGACTGATAGTCAGCGATACCTTTGTTTCGGTTAAAAGCTTTTGTCAATCATTGCATTCAGTTCTCATGACTTACTGCTAATGCGAACAAAAGAAATATTTTATTCAACATTTCGTCCAATAATTTGTGATATTTTGTTTACTTATATAATATCTGATTTAATATCCAAATAATTGATATTTCATTTATTCTTTACTTTTATAGTAAGCTTTCCTAAAATCAATTTAGTTTGTGACAGATGTTTGGCGACTCATCCATTACATCCATTATATCTATTATTCTGTGAATCATTGTTTAAAAAAGGATATTAATATCCTGTGAATCGTAGTTTAGATATTGATAGGAGACTTAATTTATCGAAAGAACAAAAACACATTTATGTCAATATTTTTTGAAACTTTACATAAATGTTAATTTATGTTTGTATTTGACATAACATTAGGCTAAGAATTTTTAACATTCAAAATATCAAATATTATGTCTTTCATAACACACTTGACTTTTGAATGCAATCATTCAAATAAGTAATTCATTTGCATTACTATTATCCATAGGCTGTGATCTGAGTGTAAAAATGCAGACAATGCATAGCAACTGAACGATCGCCGCCTCAATCGTTATCCCAATAATTATTTTAAGAAAACCTATTATATGAACCACTTTTTCCACAGCAACCGATGGACACCAATTCTGTTGGGATGCAAAACATGTAAAGTGTTCATGCAACAAATAAATCAAAGCCAACCCTATTTTTGACATCTTGTTCACTACACCACTGATTGTTTGATTGAGTTTTCACTTCATGATTACAACAGCTTAAAGGATAAGCTCCTAACGGAACCTCAGAGGGTCTGAAATGCTCCCAACTTTGTGATCCATTGAGAGCACCGCAACACTCGTATTGAACTTGAATTTGATCGACCAGTTCTGTTGTCTGATTACTGCTGTCCTTCCAATCGTATTGTGTAATGAGTTGTGAAAATTTTTCATTTGTTTTCTCAATTATTTGATTATTGAGCTATAAATTGAAAACTTATTGTAGTATTCCTTCGATTAAAAATTGGTTTGACTCACATTTACATAACTTATTGTTCCGAAAATGATTGCAAACAAAGTATATGCGAATAATCCGATTAATATGAAACAGAACTAAAGGAAAGGTCAGAAATAGTTATAGTTGTTAAGGTTATAGTTATGGCGAATATGGAGACACTCGATATACTGACAGCAATAAGAAAAGTGAGCTGTTTCTTGAAAATTGCAGTCAAACCAAACACTGCATTCATAAGAATCAAAGCCGCGTTTACTGAAAAACATTTCCTCACAATTTTGATGTCAGGATTGAAGTCAAACAATACATTTAGAAAACTTTCATTCACTTTAAGACCAAAATAAGTGAAAAATGTAATCATAAGACCAAAAACCTTCAATGAAAAAGTTTTAATTAGTCCTCTATTGAGTCCATAACTATTTGAAAGCAAAGCCTAAAATTGATTTCTTACCAAAAAACTTATGTTGAATAAAATGAGTGAATACCTCACACAAACTAGTTTATTTCGTTCCATTTTTCACTATGTATATTTTTTTGCAATATTTTCATAGCAATCGTATTACAAAATATTGTGAATCGAGTCAACAAAATATGTGTTAATCTGAGGCATATCTTATTTTTGCGTAACTTAGCACCCGTTCCCTTTATGTTCCCTTTTATATTCTGTTATAAAACGTTTCTCTCTTTTTTTATAACCACTAATAGTGAAGAAAATCTAAGAAAAATAATAAGATGTCATAAACTGAATTCGAGTGACAATCACTCAAATGACTTATGAAATTAGAGTTTGTTTTGACGAAAGTATTCAAAAATAGATTTCAAATATTTATTTTGTAAAATAAAACTCATTTTATTCCTTTAGAAGAAAACTAAATTACAAATCTAAAACCATTGACATTATAAATTCTTATCCATTATCAGCATGATAAAATAGACAATATGCCCAAGCACTTTCTAAAAGTTTAATATATAATATAGAATTTAATCTTTTGAATAAATTCATTGATTTATTGTCACAAAATTCTATTATAATTGAGACGATATATACTTCGGTATAAATGCGGAACTCATCGATTGTCGAAAAAATTGCAACCAATTATAGAGAGAGAGAGAATATATTCCGAGTACTGAAGAGAACAGCCTCTCACTCATCATTACTGGAAGTGTACACTCTTTTCATTGAATATTTAAAGCATTATTTGGGAAATATGTGTAAATAGACTATTAATGAGAGAGTGTTCGCATCCCTTCTTTTGAATGACAATTTGAATGAAGGGATCGTATGTCTAAAAGTAATTGGTGTCAACTAGTGGTCAGTGAAAAGGGTGACCCTATTGTTACACACCATAACCTATGGGTCAATCACACAAATTGTGAGTTATTGTGAGTCATTCACACTACCATTCAATCAGATCACATCTGCTCCGACACAACTGATTCAGTCAAATGAGAGAAACTATTGTCGACTTCATTCTCGAACTGACCGTTCGATGAGTTGCCACACAATTCGTTAGTTGTGTTCAATCATATCAGTTGACTGATCAAACTTTTTCATCGCAAACTACTTAGTAAGTCATCGATTCTACTAATTTTGTTAACTTATCCTTTTATAATCTTGCTCACTCTCATATTATTGAGTTATAATTGAAAACTAATTGGATTGTTTGTAGAATTTTAATTTTTGTAATTAACTGTTTTAATTCAAATTTAAAAATATAATATACAGAACTGTTTGAGAATCTCTTGAATCTTCAAAAAGATTAGTTAAAATGATAGACAATCAGCCAAAGGAAGAGTCGAAGCAATCATCTGGTAATAGCTCTTCGAAATTCGACTTCGATAACAAAATAACGAAAGAACTGAATTGTGATATCAATGGACAGTTGACTGACCAAGAAATTGATTGTCCCATTTGTATGACCAGAGTTGAAGACATAGCTTACACTGATTCTTGTTTTCATAAGTTTTGTCGTAAGTGTATTGAGAAGTGGTCGCACAGCCACAACAAGTGTCCAATTTGTAGACAAACCTATTCCTCTATTGTTCATAACATACGCTCAAACACAGAATATGATCGGATCCAATTATCCAAACCCCTTAATAATAGTCAGTCAGGAATGCTATTAATCGATGAGAATATGGGGCTGTTGTTCACTCCGCGGGACTCAGGGGTGTATATGATTAATACGAGACAAACACCGCATGGAATTCAACAAAACATATTGTTTTTGGCTTCCAATCAGAACTTTATTCTGCAAAATATGGGAACAAATGTGACTCTCGTCAGACCTGAAGAATTGGATAATGTTTTGTCAGATTTGGATCAAATAGAAGCTGTCAGACAAGTTGGACATCACAATACTCAAGCTATACCTGTTCTTAGTGAACCAATAGAGGATAGCTATCAAAT
Organism: Fuscozetes fuscipes; assembly: GCA_034702105.1. Classification (NCBI taxonomy): domain Eukaryota; kingdom Metazoa; phylum Arthropoda; class Arachnida; order Sarcoptiformes; family Ceratozetidae; genus Fuscozetes; species Fuscozetes fuscipes. Next base: position 23,570 of record JAQGCS010000017.1, read on the forward strand.
TAATAGATATAATAATTGATGACATGATTTATGAAATTTCAAATTATAATCAAATATTCAAAACAAATGATAAATGATCTCAAAAATTGATTCATTCGTCAAATTATGACATCAATAATAGATTGGAATCATTTTGAATGAATACCAATAGTTTTGTGCAAATGTCAATGTTTTTACAATTGCATGATTGGAATGATCATGCTATGCAAAACTAAAATAGAATTGTAAACCAGTTGCAAAAGTTTTGATCAAAAGAGTAAAACAATCGTTTATTTTATCGGAAAGCCTACGCAAAAGTTTCAAAAGTAAAGATCATGTTTAGAGTATTAGATTCATTGGATTCATTCAATTTCTAAAATAGGAATTCATAATCGATATTCTAGTACTCTGTTTACTAAACTTTTGCAAAACAAAACATTGAATGAAATTCCGTTCCTATTCCTATTGATATCGGTTTCCGAATATTTTAAAAATTATTTTTTTCTTACCCTTAATATCGGAGTAATCGATAGGCAATGATTTGACATAAATATAGTCTAATTTCATTACTCATTTCAGTTGACGGAATCACTGCCAAAATCGAGTTTACGGTTCAAAAGGATTGTTTAAAATGCTGTTCATTTCAAGTAAGGCATCATTTTATAATTTTTAAAGTATATGGTTGAAAATATTTATTTAATTTCTTCCTGTTTTCAGAGATTTTTATGGGTTTCCTTTTCTACATATCCATTAGTATACTAACAACGAATACCTACTGTCCGGCCACTGACTTCTTCCACCCGTGTGTATGTTCGTCGTCACCGGTCAGAACACATGAATTAACGATATCGTGTTGTGGCAAACATATTGATGACATGGATCTGATGCGAGCCTTTACTCGACTCAATACTTATCTGAACGGTTCCATGTCTTCTAAAGTGTTTTTCAAATTGGAATTATTGCAGACATCGATTCAAAACTTATATTTTTACGAACAAAAACTCTTCAAATGTCTAAAGTTTAGAAAGATTTCAATAATAGACAACGAAATCGAAAACTTTGATCCGTTTGTGTTTTGGAGTTCTTATCGAATGAACAGACATTTCGTACTTAAAGGACACAAAACGATAGTCAACTACAACAGACGCGACCCATTGCCGATTCTCAACCGATTCAAAAGGTTGGAAGTCCTCTCTATTACTGACACCAATTACGACAGAATTTCAAAAAATTCGTTCTCGAGGTCCGAACAAAACTTCTTAAAGAAAATAATTTTGAAAAATAACGAAATAACTCATATCGAGAGCTGTGCCTTCTTTGGTCTGATCAATCTCTGTGTCCTAGACCTGAGTAATAACAAAATCCGCAAAATCTCTGACTTATCGTTTGCTATAAAACATTCTTCGACTCAAAGATTACTAATAAATCTTCACTCAAACAACATTTCGGACACAAGTCTGAGCCACCGGTCATTCTGTCACTCAAATCGACCGCTTTTTATAATACTTTCGGACAACTTATTGACTCATTTGGATGAACGCATTTTCGGTCCTTTGCTTCTCGAGTCGGACCAAAACACAGTAGTCGTGAGTTATAACCCATTGGTTTGTGACTGTCGTTTCCAATGGATTGTCCGCAATAAACACATCCTTCGATCCAGAATTTTGGGCCAACCTTTATGTGATGATGGCAAGAGTATTTGGAACTACTCTTTGGATCAGTTAAAATCCTGTTAACAACTTCTCTATCAGACTATAACTCAAAAACTATAAATAATTTCATAAATTAATTTAAATTTAATTTATTTTGTGTTAAAATTTCATTAAATAAGTGAAATATAAACTGAAATGACTATTCATTGAACGGATCTCAAAATGAGCTATCACATAATTTTGAACACTTTGAACCCAAAAGTGTTTGGCAATTGTGACAAAATAATGAGAATTATTTATTCATTAGCTGTGATTATATCAGTTTATATCCTATTTGTAAACAAAACATTTGCTTTAAATTATAATTTAATGAATTTCTCGCAAATAATTTCTATTCAATCAATCAATGAGTCATTAATTAATCAGACGTTTTATTCAATATAATAGTGAATATCACTTAAAGTAAAATTAGTTTTATTAATAGATTTACATAAATATAAGTTTAAATAAATATATATTACATTTATTACAATCCTTCACAGTATTTACAATTATTTTACAAAGTTGTATGGGATATTCAATCTAATAAATTTTAATTAAATAGTTATTAGCTGTTATTGTTAGTTAGTCATTAGTTCTTAATCAGTTTAAGGAACGAAATGAGAATTCTCAATTCTTATGGAATCCCATTACTCCCTCTCGGGATTGAGGCAAGTTAAATTGATTCTTTATAATAAACTTTATAAGAATTTGTTAATGAAATCAATGATTTAAGATGAATTCAAATGATGGAGAAGACTATAAATTGATTTAAAGGCATTTCTATAGCATGATACTCCCTAACTTTGTAATGGGATAGGCGGGAGTCCCATCGTTTAGGGAGTCGGGCGGGATTGAGGCTGATAAATTTGTTGATGGGAATGAACGGGTGTTGTATTTGGTAAGATTTGTGCGGCTATTTGCGTTACATTGATCAATACCTAACCTCTTCTATACTGGACTTATCTGTCGTTTCTGTTATTTGTTGTTTAGAAGTTCCAAACTTTGTTCTAATTATAGTTAGAATTCCCAAAGCAGTCAGAATAGCTGTGGCTCCCGACACATACACAACTATCTGTTTGTAAAATGGTTCAGGTATCAGTTCTCTGTTTGGTTTGATCTGTTCAAGTACAACGACAACAATTCCATTTAATACTTTATCGAAGAAACTCATTGTTCCGAAAACAAATGCTGAAGACGTCTGCAAATTAATTCATTGAATTTATTTTTCAATCACTTATTTGAAGTCATTCTCACAGTATTTGCTCCGATCAGGTCAGAGGTTAGGGCTAAGCTGGCGATGAGCATAGTTGTTCCTCCCATACCGAACAGAAGTGCTGCACCATAGACCTGCCACTGTTTAAAAGATTCGTTATCTATTGAACCAAAGTTGTTCCAAATGCAAGAGCCAATGCCAATAATACAGCCCAACAACAGTAGTATCTAATTTATAACAATAAACTTGAGATAAATACATAAGATGTACATGTACATGTATATTAGAATTGCTCTAATCCTACAATTTGTGCACTTTTTCAATAAATTAAATAATTGAAAATCTAATCAATTTTGTAAATCATTTATAAAGGAATTTATTTACTTCTATTATTATTATCTTGAAACTCTAATTCTGATGTCTTATAATATCCTAGATATTATTACTAGGGGTCCTGAACAAGGCCAGATTTAATCAAATTTTAGTTCTCAAGTCCAAGAAAATGATTTTGATAATAATATTATTAATAATATGATTATAAGTAGAGATTATTTTCTTACCTTTGGTCCCGTTTTTACCGAAATATATTTGGAAGCAAAGGACCAGATGAATCCACTTATATAAGTCACTAATGGAATGATAGCTATACTCGTCTAAAATGTAAATCATTAAAATACTTTCAATCGCTTAAATTACAAATAAAACAAACCTGTCTTAAATGCAAAGTTTTTTGAAGAAATAATGGAGTATAGACTTGAGTCAAATTGAAAAAGAGTCGAGCCACCATGTACATAAACGCCTATCAACGTATCAATCGTTTAGGAATTTATTGCAGGTATTTGGATGAGAAAATACTAACCACTTTATAAAAGTTACCAAGTTTGAGCCAATCGGACCATTTATATTCTTGAGTGCAAGTGTTTGGTCCGTTTTCAGGATTATCGCTCGAAAATGAACTGTTGTGCGAAATGTTTGTACTTTGATTGCATTTGCTTTGAGAGGTCTGTTCATAAACAGATGATATAGAGCAAACTCTTTTCCTGTATTGATTTCTACGGATCAGATCATCAGATGAGCCATAAAGCGATTGATTGGGTGACTGTGAGGAAGCAGATGACTCGGGCTCACTAACAAATATGTGAAACAGAATGGAGAAAACAATTCCAATCGCACACACGATATATACAACATTCTATTGGTTTTAAATTGATATGGTTACAAATTTTTATTGTCATATTGAGCAGACATACTGTGAAAACACCAGAATCCTCTTTCCCGAGAGAAGAGTCGCCTTGTCTACTCAATGCAACCCAAGTGATAGTATAGACACAGATAGAAGAGGCAACTGTTGCCGCTTGTCTACACATAATTCTATTAGAATTTTATTCTAGACATTAATTAAGTCAATACCTGTAGGCATTGAGAGCTACCCTCTCCTTGGAATTTGTACTCAGATCACAGATAAGCGAGACGTGTCCCACCTGTACCGCTGCCTAGATATTTGAAAATTTTTTAATAAGTTAAAATTGTGGACATTGTTGGGACACATACCCATCCAAATTGAAATACAACTATAAAAAAGCCGTAATATATAATTCTTGATAATTCTGAAGCATTTTCACAAGAAAAACATTTATTGAAAATGAATGGAAAGCTCGCAGTAACCAATACAGTGCCCAATAAGTGCCAAGTTTTTCTCTTTCCATATTTACAAAGTATACTCTTATTGTCTCGGTCAGACTGGAAACTGTTGGACAAAATTTTCAAGTATGAGTCTCAAAAATATCAAAGCACTTGGTAAAAAATAAAAATATTTTGTAACTCATACCCGACAAATGGTGTGGCCAAAGCATCGGCGACCTGACCCAATAGAATCAAAATTCCAGCGATAGCACCAGTTCCAGTGAATTGCATTTGAAAGAATATCAAAGTATAGGAGAACCAAATAGAAGCGCACAAATCGTTGTAGACGTGACCAAAACTAAAAAATAACTTTGTTTTCCACGAAAGTGTGTTCAAAATTTTGCCATTCTTTGCAATCACGACATCATTGTCGCCAAGTGATGGACAATTGTCCGCACAGTGACCCAAATCATATGATCGACTGTTCATTTCTGGCTGAAAAAATCAAATTCTATAAGAAAAAGTTGAATATTCTTATAAATCAAATGAAAGAATGTTTAGATTGAGAGACAATTGGTGTGAATCGTGTTTTTATACAGAATTTAAAGATTGAAATTCGATAGAGAAACCAATTAACCAATGAGTGGTAACCTTGTAATTTGCAGCAACAGTTATGAGTTTCATATAATTATTTGGAAAACTTTTATTTTCTTCGTAAACATATTTTATAACTCTATTTATATTTAGTTATTCGACGAGTATTTCAATTAATGATTCAGTGATTCGTTACAATTGACAAGAATTGAGTGCAACTCTTCGTTATTTCACTTTTATTCTAATAAATTCTGGTTAATAATCAATTTATCCTGCACCTTAGACTTACTAAAAGCTGCCAAGAGCAAAGCAATAACGTTTTACAAATCTAGTTTGATGCAAAGTGGGGGCTACAATCTCAAATATTATTCCAAAATGAGCTCAAAATTCATCCTAATTAATTGATTCAGGAGAGATATTATTTTTGAAAACACAATTAAGAAAAATGAAAAGATCTAGTGAAATATTCTAGTAAATATTCAATTACCTGCATATACAATTCTTATCGCTTCAATTAAACTCTTGATTTATTTCTTAAAATGATTTTCGGAATTTCAATCAACTCATTCTAATTAAACTAAAATGCTACCAGGAAATTTTTTCACTACATTTATGGAATGTAGTATATAGTTTTGTCATTTACCACCCGCCCGCCCATATAGTCAAATAGTTTGAAAAATTATTAAGAACAAAAATCAAGAATCGAAGTAATTGAGAGAAATACTCACTTTAATTGTCTGAATTCAAATTAAAAGTTATAAAATCATAAGTTATTTATCAATTATTGCTTAACTTTTTTCAATTTTTAATCAATTTAGTTGTAAAAAAGTTAATAAGAGTAAAGTTCTTTTACTTTTATATGCTTTTGGAAAGCATTGCTCCGTTCCCATAAGAATAGTGAACAACAAAAATAAAAAACTTTTGAAGAATTTCAACGAATTCAGATCCTATTTGATAAAACATTTTCGAAATGAAAAACCAAGTGTCAAAGTCTCTGCCATAGCATTCGGTTTACAACAAATAAGTTTTCAAATAGTGATAAATGAGCGAATCGAAAACCATATCACTGGCATTAGCCCTTGGCGACTCCAATCAGACCATTTCATTCCTCAAATGACAGAACATATGACAAATCATTTGTTTGTTCGGCAAAAACACATAATATTGATTTCATATCACATTTACCGTAAAACATTAAAATTCCGTATCATTTGTTTCCATTAAGTCAACGACTCGTTGTTGGGTTATAACGTTGTCAACCTTTGAGAGGTTAATAACAATTATTTGAACAAGATCACTAAATCTTTCCAAATGTAATATAAATTAGAGGGAAGGTTAAGCAAAAATATATGCAATGAATTTTGATTGTCCAATTTTGACGAGAATGTATTCGAATTTAAAAGTTGGATTATTTTTGTCCCGATTTCTCTATAGGAAAGGCGGCAAACCATTGACGGATGGATCGCACGCTTAACTAATGTTGGCTTTTCTCCAAAAAAGGAAAGACACGCGAAAGGTATTAATGCCATTCACTGATAAGTGAATCAATACTTGACTTTTGAATTGAGACTGATAAGTTTTTCATATCTAAATTCACATAAACTACATCTATATAGCACTCAAATTACGGATTTTCAAAAGGATTTCAACATAAAAATCGTTTGTTTTTCATATATAGTATAATCAACAACAATATTTGCACCTTGTTACAAATCCTTACACATTAAATGTTTGCAAATAAATTTCGTTTGTTATGTAAAACTACTATTGAATGAACTTTGTAATTTTGATAATTAGTGTAAATATTTACTTTACTTTTATTTTTACTTTTCCTGAAAAGTCCTTTTCTGAATCATATTGATAAGGGGTCAGAAAGTAGACTAGCTAATGGACTAGCCACTGAGTAAATATTTATTTGATCTATATTATTTAAAAATGATGTCAGTTATCGATAATTCATTTTTAATGTTTGTGTGAAATAGTTTCAAATAATTGAATAGTTTTTCGATTTAATGCTTAAAATTCTGAGAAATGAGATAAATATTTAATCTAAAGTTGAATTATAGTTTCAATTAATCCTAACTTATGTCAAAATTAATCCAACAAATATTAGAAAGGCCTTGAAACTTTTTCAATTATTAAATATCACGCTATTCTTAGTCTATTATGTAGTGTTGAGTTTAAAGCCTAACTAATAATCTCTGAAACAAATATTAATTTTGATAAGAATTTCCCATAAAATGCCTAATAAGCGAACAGATTGTTCCCAAAGCAATGTTAAGGTCAGCCAAAAGATAATCGTTTGAAATGATGAGAACAGTTGTGAACATTATGTAAGACTGTTGAGGGAAGCCATCGGAAACCAATGGAAAGGCATTTGACAAATGCCTTACCTTTTGATTGGCTTAAAGTGAAAGCATTCAAATTTGAAACTCACTATTATTTTATGTGATTTTTTGATTAAATCTTTGTTTATATTTATATTTAAATTTTGATAATTATATCTAATCATAGATTATATTTAGTTTAAAAAATCATATTTTGATATAAGTTTATATGTATTTAATTATTTAATATATAACTATTATAATTATGTCGGATAACAACAATTTTCTTAAATTCAAATCAATGGTAAGTAAAATGTTTTGATTTGCATTTAATTAATTAGTTTTTGATTCAAAGATTGGTCTAAAGGGCCGTAATTTAGACAAAACAAATGTCACACAAAACTCTTTCATCAGTTTAAACAATATCACCATTTCGTCCACATTTTCGTTAAACTCATTAAAAACAAACTCTTTTAAAAAAATGAGAAGATTTTTGACATCAACCAAATTAACCCGAAATAAGACATCAGTTCTCTCGCCTAAGAATCTGAACCATGAATTAGAGAGCAAAGAAAGAGCCGATCAAATGGATGGCCAACGCATGAGGCCATCCATATCTTCGCCTCAGATTGTTAGCCAAAAACCGCATTTGACTCAAAAGATCATTTCGACGCCCATTTCTACCTTTCCTTCTAATAGTAGGATGTTTTGTCGACAATCATCCAAACTATGGATTGAAAGTCTACCACAAGAAAAGGCCAATGAATTCAAAGCAGCGTTCAGTCCATACGAATATAAAAGACAGGAAGCGATCTATGAGTTGATGGCCGGAGAAATGGATTTGTGTTACGACTTGGGTCTGATTGAAGCCACGTATCAAAACTCTTTAATACATTTAGAAATCATCGATGAAACGGAAGCGTTTCAAATATTCGGTGATTTACATGCACTACATTCCGCTCACTCCTCTCTGGTGGCAGAGCTCGAGTCAATGCGTGATACAAACGGTGTTTTTGGATCCGTTGGCAAAATACTGATTGATTGGACGCCACGACTCGATGTATACGAGAAGTATTGCGCGAATCAAAGAACTGCAAAACAATTACTCGAAATTAAGATTAAAAGCGATAAACGAATGAATGATTTTCTTCAGCGCTGTCTTCAGTCACCTTTTAGCCGACGCCTCGATTTGTGGGCTTTTCTCGACGTTCCCCGCAATCGATTAGTCAAATATCCGCTTTTGTTCCGTTCGATCAAAAAATATTCTTCAGAAAACAGTTTCGATTATAAAGCGATCGAATGTGCGATCGTTTTGATGGAAAAAATCATTTCGAAAGTCGATTACCGAATGGGCGAAGAAGAGTGCAGAACACTGATCAACAAAATCGAATTCGACCAAAACTGTGAATTCAATTACTGTTTATCGGACGCGAAGGCAATTATCTGCAGCGGAACTCTTCGCAACTCTCGCGGAACAAAACTTTTGTGCATTTTATTCGACACCTGTTTCGCACTGACCCGACCTAACGATACCAATGAGTTCGTTCTCTACAGACAACCCATTCATATCGAAGAATTACGGTTTGATTCGGGAAATCATATAAAACTGGGCGCTTCTTTGAACAGGACTTTTAACGGGTCGGCGAATGCGAGCAAACAATTTCTTTTTAGAGTGTATTCCACTTTACGTGACATCACTTTCACTCTTCAGGCAAAAGATGGCAATAATCTTAGGCTTTGGATAAACAAATTGACACAAATTGTGGACAAACAACAAATGAAGAGAATGACAAACAATCCGACGGTTCCTAAAATAATGTCTAAAGTAATGTCTAATGTTTTGAAGGATCAGAATCACATCAAAAGCCAAACAAATGACTCGAGCGAAGGGTCGCCGCGAAAAAAGATCAAATTTTCAAACGATGACACTATCATTATCTCAGAAGAGTGTATGGTATAGAAGAAGAATAAATCGTTTTAAAGAACAAATTTCACGAGAAATGCCTTAAACTTAAATTATTTACAATTTTAATAATATTTTTCAATGATTTCAATACAGAATGAGATGATATCTAAAGTGAAACCAAAAACAAGATTTTAGTTTTTCTCTGAAGCGAACTACGAATTAATGGTTAATAATATTAAATAAAATCTTTTGTTTTAATCTATTTTTCAACGAATAAGTGATTTTTAATAGAAAATGATTTAATGTAAAACACTTTGAATGCGAACACTATTATATGTTTCGTTAATTTGACTGTTTTTCTATGAGAGCGATCACCTCTTCTGGTGATAGTCTTTGCATAGTCTCTAAGTCTTTGATTGGCGGCGAATCGCGAACTGTTCGGGTGATTGTATCTCTCAAGTGTTTCCAATCGTGCAATTTATTCATATAGTGATGAAGTTTCTCCTCATTCTTCATACAAGAGTAAACCCGACACAGCCCTCTATAGTCATACTCGAGACCGCTATAACCGACGCCAAACAATTGAATTCCAATACTAATTGACCGAAGATATAGTTTCTCTGCCTTATCGTATAAATGCATGTCGTAGTTGTAAAGCGACGCCAAATGACCCAAAGATAGACTCACTTCGTAGTCGTTGGGACCCAACAGACGTTCTTTGATGCGAATCGCCTTCAAATGCATGTTTTCCGCGTCGTTATAGCGTTTCATAGACTGGTAAAGTCGGCCCAGATTTCCATAATGTTTAGCCGTCTGAACATTAACCTCTCCGAATGCGCTTCGGGCCATATCTAGTGCTGACAAATGTAATTCTCGGGACTGAATAAGCATTCGTTGCTCCTCATCTTTATCATGGTGATCAATAGCTATCTCTTCTAATATCAAAGCTTTGACTCTTTTAGCCGAAGCCAAAAGCAGATGGTTTTCGGGAACCAATTGAGTGACAATACTCATGGCTTTATTAGCGTGAAAGCTCGCGTTTAAGAAATTACCGGAACTGTATTCGTGAACATAAGAGGCATAACCCAACTCTTCGTGAGTCATAGCAATCAACAGATTTGTGACATTATTGTCGTTTAAACCAAAAATATATTCTCTTATTTCGAGCGCCATTTCATACAACTTTACCGAATGACTGATTAGATCGACGTTCAACAGATAGAAGCCATAGTCGAGGAAGACATCGGCCAGTTTCAGGTGAATCACTCCAATGGCATATTTATTGACCTCTTCAACCACTTGAAAAGTTTCTTTGCATAAAATCATTGCCTGATTTATAAGAGTTTCCGCTCTTTTGAATTCTCGTTTAACGACTGAAGTTTTGGCCGCTTGTCTGTAGACGTCTATTACGGTAAGCACTGGTGTCTGAGGGCTCAGGTGTTGGATAGACTTAATGGCCCACTTGTAAGATTCATTGTAATAGCTTTGAAAGAAGAATAGTTGTGCGAACTCTGCGTACACTTGAGATAAGTTGAATCGACTCGAGTTAGAAGTCATGTCGTAATCGACAATCATTTTCTCGATTACTTGCATTTGAGTCATGGCTTCATCGAAGTAACAAAAAGAGTTCAGAACTGACAGTAGTTTCCAATTGCATTCAAACAGCAGTTTCAGAGCATTTAAGTCTCTCTTGAGTTCTCTTTCGCACAGAATGTAGAGTTCAATGGCGAGTTTGAAGATATCTTTGCTGAGGTCATACCAACCACTTTCCTTCAAAAATGTGCCCAAATGTAAGCCTATTTTCAATTTGACGAGTTTTTCGAGTGGCTTTTCATTGACACTGGTATAGCCGTTATCATTAAGTACAATGTCTTCGGGGAACTTTTCGACCACATATCTGCACAAAACCCTGTATTCGTCTACTATTTTACGACCGACTCTCAAATCAAAGTCCATAAGACTCTGAAACATATAATGCATTGGATTTCGTCTCACTTTGAGTTCAGTTAAGAACCTATAGATTATCTCCAAATCGAGGAAATAGTTCTCTAAATAGTAATAATTGCCATTAATTGACATCTGATACAAGACATCAAACAAGACATGTGTTGGCAAACACTTCAATGAATTTGATTCGTAAACAATTAAATCGGTTTTAGAGACAATCATAACACACGACTCGTACAGTCCTTTTGTGGCCATATTTTAGGGCCTCCTTTGTCTTTTATCAGTGGATCAGATGAGAGAAACAAACAATAATTAATAAAATAGTTCCCAAAAAAATTAGGCAAAAATTGGTTACGAAATGGTTGTCTCACAAAATGTAAACCAAAATAATTTGATTTTGAGTTTAATTTATTAATTGATTTTCAAGTGAACTGAAAACTAGTTTATGACAAACAGCTGTAACAACAGTTGCGCACAAAAACACATACACTGCACGACATGACTCAATTTCACTATTATTTCAGTCTTACCAAGTAAATTCAATTTTTCAAAAAATTCTTTTATTTTTATTCAAATTCAACTCAATATGAATTCAATTTTAATCTTTTCCTCACTTTAGAGATAAGTTAAAACCTTTAATACAATGAGTATTGAAATTTTGTTTCGCCTGTACTTTAAATTCTTGATCCTATGACGTCAATGGAGTACAGGTTTACAAATGCCATCATTGCGGAAGGTATGGCCCATATATAAAGACGTTACATTATTCTCGGAGTTGGTTTACCTAAAATAATCAATTGCCCCTATTCACTTTCCCTATAGTCTTTGCGTTAATACCCGAACTAAACATTTCTGTTACTCTTTTGTAGATAACTTTGTATTGAAAGATAACTTTGTATAGATTAAAATTGAACGCAATTGCAACTTATATGATTATCAGTTTAAGATGATCTCCTTCAAAATAGAACACATACAAGTAAACTGAGTACATTATCTTGGTCATGTGAGATATTGTTTTCTTTTTGAACAAACGCTTGTCTTCAATAATTGAATCAATTATTGATGCGATGAAAAGTGAAAACCAGTGTTTGGACTTCAATTTCAAAAGATTATTGCCATTAAATGACTGATAATATTATTTGATTCGTTCATTAATCAAATAAAATATGAGGGAATTGTTACTGAAGTTCAACTCAAATATAACCTAAATTTTATTTTTGCTTCTTTTAAATTTTCCTTAGTTTTTATCAAAAATTTTCAGAATTTTTATTAAGAAATGATAGAAATTTAGTGAAAAATAAGAATTTATTTTAAATGTTTTATAAATTTCAAATGATATGCCATTTAAGTGATAATAATTACATAAATACAATACAATTGATATCATAATTAAGCAATTAATAGTTTGCTAAAATATAATCTTGCAACTATTCAGCAATGAATATAATGACAAAAGCGACTAATTATAAAACAATGATCTGACATATATTTAATTGTAATTATTCTGTTTGTTGAACAGGTGTTCATATATTTTCGAACTAAACATAAGTTTATTCAACTTTTTTTTAATCGAAAGAAGAAAAACACTAAAATTGCAAAAAAAATCTTTGACTTAATATTTAAAAGTTTAGAATTTAAAAACACGTTTTCGACATTCCTGGAGATAATTAAGAGAAAATCCAATCAATTACTAAAAAATGTTTAGAAAACACTAACCATAGCTCTTATGGTATCATTTTTGAGCTGTTCCTCTGAGATCTGTTCGCCAGTGCCCCCGTTCTTTTGATGTTTTCCCTCCAATTTTTTCGAATAGCAGTTTCTGGTTTTCTGGTAATAGCTTTGGTCAGTGCACCAGAGCCTTCTTCTGTCATTAACAGAGGCTCCTTTGGGCGCCGCCTCAACCATACACTCGTTTTCCATTTCTTTGCCCTCTTTTGAGAAGACAATAGCATCGCATTCGTCCAGTTTTCGGAGGATTTCCGAACTAATGTCTTCATTGACTAAAATAGAAATAATACTCCAGAAGTTCATCTTTAAGTAGTACTTAATAACACAAAAGAATTTTAACAAGAAAATATTTCGAAAGATTGAATTTGTCTACAAAATACACTTTAATCTACTCTTTTGCTGGAAGTAACAGTTTTTGCTTCGATGCAAATTAGAAATAGGATCGGAAAGACTTACCACAAAAGGCGTCCATAAATCTTTCGAAGTCTTGAATAAACTTTTGATCCGCAGTCGGATTAGCTTTGATTTCACTCAATTTGATCATTGAGTAAATCAATAGAATGATCAGTGAATTCATTGTCGTTTATATTTTCCAACCGATTGTCTCAAAAGCTGTAATCCTTTTGATTGCGGTTCGAATGAAATTTCAATTTATTTGTGGCGAAAGTCATTAAAATAAATGAAAACATATTTAATGACTTAATTTTTCTGCAACTTCTGTACAAATAATAATAAAGAGGACATCGAAACAAACAAATTTTTATTCATTAGACAATAGAATATTTGATGTAAGCTAGGTCGTTTCCATTATAAGTTAAGTTACAATTCATTGGAAACTTGGCGTTTGATTATTAGTTTTGTTGTACTAATTACTAACATTTTCTGATCTTTTCAACGATAGTCTTATGATGTCAAAGAATTATCTTGGCAAATCTTGACCCTAGGTTATAGGTTAATCATATCGCCAATTAATTATGATTAAGATTGGCCACTTTTAAATTAAAGTTTTTCTCAATAAAAGAAATAGAGTCTTAAACATTTTCGAAATAGTTTTGACGAATGTTTAAGACTTTACTAAAAATGTGAATAAAGTTTGGATTCGGGAAAGAATTATACGAAAGTGTGAACCGTTGGTAACGAACGGTATTGACCTCTACTTAACATCTGATAGACTTCTAATTGAAAGTAGTGTTAGACTAAGGCTTGCATTCAGTAAACAGTTTTGTGTTAAACCATTGGTAGACAAAAAACAAGTTGTGATCAGTGTTTGAGAGTCTCTCACTCTTATGTCCACTAATTGTTTAGTTAAGTGATTATCAAAAGACTCAATTGATCTCAAAATTATTTGAATTCAATTATTGACAAAATGCCAAAAAGAGTTCGAAACAAATCCACAGATCTTTTAAAAAGTAATTACAATTTGCGGTCGAAATCAAAACGCATTAAAACTGACGACAAAAACAATGCGATAAATGATTCAAATGATTACCAGTTGTTTGAAACACAAAACTGCGAATATTTGTCGCCAATCAATGTCTCGGCTGTTAGTCAGACAGTGCCGAAGACTGTGACCAAAATGCCGAACCGATACTATTATCTCAGACAAAGACCGAACACTAATGGCCATTCTTCGGGCCGATACACGCGTCATGAGACCAGTTCGATGACAATCAACGATTTGCCCGACGATTGTCTGCTCCTCATCTTCGACAACTTGGAGACAATCGCCGAAAAGTGTCGGATACAGTGCGGTAAGGACTCGATTATCCCACAAAACTTTATTAAACTATTTTTTAAATTATTTAAATACTTCTTCAGTTAACAAAAAGTTTCGTCATTTGATCTCTCGATTACTGGTCGCCCAAAAGGCCTTCACTGTTGACACCACTTTCGGCTGTAGCCCTAAACGTAAGTCATATTTCAAATTTGTATTTGTCTGCAATGACTGTCCATTTGAACAGAGAGTCAGATCCTAACGAATAAGATGTGTAACAGTATTATCCAGAAGTGCCCGAATCTTCAAAAGTTTAAAATGCCTGGATTCTACACCAAAGATTCAAAACAGGACAAGAAGGACTTGAGTGAGAGCTCTTTCGAACCCTCTATTAGTTTGCAATTAATAATTGTTTTCAGCCAAAGTTGCGGATAAAGAAATGCAAAATTTGGCCGCAAAATGTCTGGATCTACGAGAACTGGATATTTGTGGCTGTGGTCGGGTCACCGAAGACGGGATCGCGTGTGTGATCGCCAAATGCTCGAAACTCGAAAAACTAAGCCTTAGTTTCTGCAATAATATGACGACCATCTCATTGAAGAATTTAAAAGCAAACTTTCGGGCCCTCACTCTTAACCTGAATGATGTGACGCCTGTATGTTGTCTTCAATTTAAATCATTTAAACTTTTAATTTATTTGTTATTTTTGATTATTTTCAGCAATTAATCGAAATTTTACAAAATTTAAGTAAAGGCGAGGGAAGACATTTGAAAGAACTGAATGTCTGCACTTATACTCCTATCGAATCGCAGGAAAACATTCTCGAAATGATTCCTACTTTTCAAGAGCTCGAAGTACTCCGATATTCGATTTCGTCGAAAATTCATTGCAAATACAGACTATTGGGAAAACTACCAAATCTGAAACACTTGGCCTTTGATTGCAATTCTTTCAATATAGACGACTCAACTCTTATCCAAATACTTAAAGGTTGTGGTCATCGGCTGAAGACTCTATTCATTCGATATGATGTTAGAAAATCTCTGAATACATTCACTGATTACTCTTTGCAACGATTACCGCAATTGTGTCCAAACTTAGAGAAAATTCATTTGCACTCAAAATTGGCACAAATAACGACAATAACCGGAGCGACAATGGAATCGTTGGCTTTTCTCCGCCATTTGGAGCACTTGGACTTTAAAGGATTGTCGAATATTAACGACTCGGCCATACATGTGATCCGTGAGTGCACTCGCCTTAGGAATCTGTTTCTGACGGACTGCCAAAACGTGACGAACGCCACTTTCAATGCATTCGTCGAATCAGCGAAACAAAAGACAAACAGAAAGTTTCGGTTTAGTTTCTCGGGAACTAACGTAAGAATCAGACGCAAAAAATTACCCACAAATTTGATCGACTGCTCAGACAGACTGTAAATATGACCTTTTCTTATAACTTAATCACTTTTTGTTTATCTATTGTTTTGATATTTCAATAATTTATCAAAAAATCAATTATTCTTTCATTTATTTAAAGTCAGAATAATTTCATATTTAGTCGAAAAATACAAAAATAGTCTTCAATTGAATTGGATTTTAGCTGACATTCCATCAAAATTCAATCAAAACTATTTTCTATTTAAAAGTCGTTTGATTTCAATGTTTTGTTTAATTAAAGTGTCGCTAATTTCCTAATCGATGTTCAATACCTCAATAAGTCATTGAAAAAACATTTGTTTGCAATTTTAGTTTCAAAAATCATAACTCATTTCAATTGATTCTCTTTTTCCTAATTTAATGTTATGTTTAAAGAAATCATATCTTTTGTCAAATAATATCAATAATTGCTTTCCTTTAATATTAATCCTTTAGTTTGATTGAAACGCTTTTGATTTTTTGAAACAATTTTTAAAAACTTCAATAAATATTTACAAAGTAATGGTTTTTTGTTTAAATTATAAGAAATTACTGTAATTTATGCGACAAATAAATTATTTTCATTAATAGTTTTGTATTTTATTTATTCAGTCGTTTGTCTGAAAAATCCAATGAAATCTTAAATAACTTTTAGAATAAACTTTTAAATTATTTACAAACGAGTCCTACAGATGGCACTCAAAAATTATAAACAGAGTTGGGATACCCCTCATTTTCAAGCCGACTCATCCTTTTTATTGTTATTCCGTTTTGTAAGCGACTAAAGGGGCAGTTCTTACACTAATGACGCTCAACTCAAGTAACATTTAACTATTACTGTAGGGTTGCGTTGCCTCTTCGCCCACTGCCTTACTGTACTTTAGGATTTGGTCGCTTACAAAACGGAATAATTTTACATTAATAGTGTTGTGTGGGAGGACTTCAATATAACTATTTAACTAAAATGATGCAAACATTGAAAACGCTGTCATTGACGCCAACAAACAGTTCAATATTGAAGACACGCAAGTATTTTATGTGATGACCACTTATTGCGCTGGTGTTTACACACTTTTAGTTAAATAACTTTAGCAAAAAGATGGGTTTGTTTGATAATTTGAGTTACCTTGGTAACTCAAATATTTAGTTTGCAAGTTTGTTTATTTCGTAGTTACCGAAACATGTGATTACTTTTACTTTTATTGTAAGAAAAAATTGTTTTAATTGCAATTAAATGCAAATCTGAGTTAAATTGATTTAAATTGAGAGAAATGAGCGCAAAATTACTGTTAAATAATAGACTGAAGTTATGTTTGTCGTCGAAACTGATTCAAAGAAACGACAAATGTTTTGTCTTAAGATTATCGCGAATTATGTCAACATTTGGTTCATCAAAACGGTTATCATTTGGCGAAAGAAGTGTTGCATTACTTCCACAATCACTTCAACCGTACGCACGACTCATGCGTTTAGATAAGCCGACCGGCGCTCAACTCTTAATGTGGCCGTCATTTTGGAGCATATCATTGGCCACTCCGGCATCGCATTGGCCATCACTCACAGCTTTAGGACTGTTTGGTTTGGGCTCTGTTGTGATGAGAGGCGCCGGTTGTGTCGTCAATGATATGTGGGATAAAGACTTTGATAAGAAAGTTGAGAGAACCAAGAGCCGGCCCCTCGCCGCCAATCAGTTAACAACAACCGATGCTCTTATGTTTTTGGGCGGACTTTCCGGTTGTGGACTTATGATACTCTTGCAATTCGATACCTATAGCATAGCTTTGGGCGCCTCTTCTTTATTAATGGTCACTACCTATCCATCAGTCAAACGATTCAGTCATTGGCCTCAACTGGTGTTAGGAATGACATTCAATTGGGGCGCACTTCTAGGCTGGTCTGCAATGACAGGTGGAGTAATGAATTGGTCGGCAGTTTTGCCACTTTATGTGTCGGGTATTTGTTGGACAATGATTTACGACACGATATATGCACATCAGGACAAAGTGGATGACCTAATCATTGGCGTTATGTCCACTGCCATTAAGTTCGGTGAAAATACTCACAAATGGTTGACCGGCTTTTCTGTATTAATGTGCTCTAGTCTTGTGCTGACCGGAATCAATACGAGTCAGTGTTGGCCATACTATACGGCAGTCACTATAACTGCCATCAATTTATTGCACCAAATAATGACTTTAAATATTAACGATAGGGACGACTGTTGGCATAAATTCAAGCAAAACACACAAATCGGTTGGATTTTATTCTTAGGAATTGTTTTTAGCACTTATTTGAAAGAAAGACAAACCGAAAGGTCTGTCGAATCGAGAGATAAATTCCAAGTCATTAGTGATAAACAGGCGCTAAGTTTATAGAAATATTTAATT
Organism: Fuscozetes fuscipes; assembly: GCA_034702105.1. Taxonomy (NCBI): domain Eukaryota; kingdom Metazoa; phylum Arthropoda; class Arachnida; order Sarcoptiformes; family Ceratozetidae; genus Fuscozetes; species Fuscozetes fuscipes. The sequence continues at coordinate 42,101 of JAQGCS010000017.1, forward strand.
AATTTTTAGTCAAATCAATCATTTGTTATAAATGTATTCAAATTAATATTTGAGAAAAGTTCCTGAATTCTAATTGTTTTATGTTTTGAAAATAAAATACTTTTCATTCAAACAAATTAATAATTCATTAAAAATTTAAGATTAGCACAGAATAAGTTCTTTTAAAAGTTTCACAAATATTCTGTTTCTTTAGAAATCAATATTAGTTTAACTATTATCTAGTAAAATTGTGACAATGGCTCAATTGTTTAAGCTTTTATCAATAAACAAAGTATAGGCTCTAGGTTCGAATCTTGCTTTTTATTACTTTTCTTTTTCTTATTGAATTGTGTTTTACAAACTGTAAATTTATAATTAAAGGCCATTTGTTTACTTATATGATATAAAAAATTAGGGTAGGTGGGTGGTTCCCGCGATGCACTGTTCGCCATGTATCCTCGCTTCGCTCGGAAAGTTAGCAGGGCTGTGAGGGCGTGCTTCGAGGTTGCGCGGCCGTAGTACCAGTAGCTTAAGCCTGGAGCGAAGCGAAGGGCATTTCATTTTACACAAACTTTGTTTGAATTTTTGAATAAAATGTGTTTTATTCAGATATTTATCGTAAATCCGTTTACAAAATTCAACACAAATTTTATATATTATTAAAAATAGTTTTCTTTAATTTATTAAAAGTTTAAATAAATAATAATTAGTGAGAATAACAGAAAATTCAATCCTTTCTTATATTTCTCCGAATAATTACAACAAAACCAAAGCTTTTCGTCCTTTTGTTCACTATTTTTGTTCGACCTTTCAGTCTATAGTTTGCCACAAAAACAATAACATTCCTAACATTTAATATAATTATAATTATGTGCGATATATAAAGAATTTGACTGCATATCAGAACATAACCATACTCCAATTATTTCAATCCATTAATCATTTTTAGACAAACATTTTAATCAATTTATGAGTGAAATCTATAATTTCTTTAATGGATTAAAAAAAATGTCTAATGGATTGTAATAATTGGAGTTTGGTTTGAGTGTGAATCTAATGATTTCGAAGGGAAGGGCTGATAAGGCAGAGTCGAGTTGATAAATGTTCTTATATACAGTCAATAGACATGTTTTGAGCTAAAATTCATCTAAAATCAGTTCGAAAACAACAAAAAAGTTAATAAAAGTTATAACTTATAATAAAACTGTGAAAACGAATAACTTTTGGGCAAATGATTGGCACAAAAAAATACATTTGAACTCTACTTTGGTTCGGATTCTGAAAGAGTTTGAGTCGAAGTGGAGTCAGAATATTCGAGAATAAAGTGCTCGTATGAAATAGCGGACAATTCCCGAACAAACTCTTCAAAGACAATGGCGGCCAAAACTATTTTACGTATTCTTTCATTTTCTTCGATTTCGTTGGCATCGATTCCCAGTTCCGGTATTTCCGAAGGTTTGAAATATCTGTCAGTTTAAGGAATTACTTAATAAAACCTATTCTCAATCATTTATATGAGACAAACCTATATCCTTGTCCTCCGCACACTGATTCAAGAATAGGTGTGGGCGGGTGTTGTGACAAAGAGGCCGAATGACTTCTACGCATTGTTCGAGGCGTCGATCGGAACAAGTCTTTGAAACCTTCTTTAAAACTCTTTCGTCGGCCTTTAAATCACATATTTTGGTGAATAAATAAAGATTAAGAAAATTGTGAATACCTTCGGGTCCTGTGAGTGAACTGAGAGATGTGACGCTATTACTTCGATTGGGTCTCGTATTGTATCCGTTATTAAGGATTTCTGTTTCGAGTTTAGCTGAAAGACTTGATTTTCGATTAAAAATGGTGTTCTCCCGCGCGTACAGATAGTGTCGCGCTTTTCGAAGCAATTCTTCGAAATTATTCATTTGAGCTGACATTTGATTTAATTTTTTGTTGATTTCGACTAAAATAGTCGACAAACTTCTTATATTTTGGAAGACAAGCGTTGGATTCAATAGAAAAGAGCGGAGTAATGGCTGCGGATATGCGGCCAAACGCGATATCAAACCAGTCAATTGCAGATTAGTAAAGACGTCGTTCTCACAGAACGCTTCCAATCTTGAGAACAACGTCTGCAGAAATGGACCGATTGGTGACTTGTAATCTTCAATTTCTTGCTCTTGTCTTCGATTAGAACCATTGGTTTGAGGCACAAAATGGTTATCATTGCTATCATTGGCACAATTATTCAAATTATTTACAAAACCGTTTTCAACACATTTATGACTAATGGCATCGTATTTACAGCTCCAGGAACGGGTGGCGCGAATACAATTCGATATAACAATATTAGCGTCTTTTAGATAATCCAAATAATTAAACAAAAGGTACTGAACTTCTTTAGGTGAGTTCTGTTCGCCGTTTTCGCAACTGTTCTGCGAAATAGAATCGCTATTATTGTCGAGCATAACATAACCGTCTGTTTTGGCGTTTTTCTGAATGTAATTCACATGCGATGAATGACAACAGTCGGGAATCATTGAGAGGAGTGTTTGGGCGGAATCGTTCAGACAATTGCAGTCATTTATTTTCGACATTTGATGCTCTATTCCACCGATCAAATGGTTACCGCTCTTCAAATACTTAAGAATTAGTTCTAAGAGGAGGTCTTCGCAGTTAAGTTCCATAAGTGATCGAAACAAAACTAAAGTTATTAAACTTAGTTTAGAATTTGCCATAATTCTGGTGATTAGTGTCTGTAATATCCTCTCGTCTTCGTATGTCTCACAACACAAAAATTTAAGAAATACTAAATCAAAGCCAAAATTAAAACAAATTATCGTATGATTTATGAATTTAATTACTTTTGAGAAGATTTGGTTCAGAAATGGTGCGAATGAAGAGATCGAAGTAAGCAGTGGTCGATATTATCTCTTCCAATGTATTCTATGAATAAAGTAATCAAATTTCAATCAAATATTTTAAAAACGTTTTGTGATTATTAGTAATTTGTTAAAAAGTTTTCAATAAATCCAAAAATCCATTCAAATATCATTAAAACTGTTATTCATTTTCGATAAAGTCGTTTAATATTCAGAAGACATGCAATAATTGAGAGAAATGTTCAAAACTTATGTGAAAAATGAACAAAAATCGTGCAAAACATGCAAATAATGGGAAAGCAGTGCTTATATTGAATACAAACCGAATATTTTGGCAATTTTTCCAATACGGCGATCGGCACTCCGACCACTTCCTTAAATGGGAAACACATAAGCGAATGGACGACAAAACAATTATAGTAATGATAAGAATTTTGTAATTTTTAATCGATAACTAAGTTTTGGGGCAAAAGGATCAAGATATTTTGTTAAACCAGATATTTCAATACCTGATGCAATGCGGGACCGATGACTGGCACAAGAAATCCGTTGTAGACATAGTTGAGTAGCATTTGTTGGACCAAAGGATGACCTATTTGTGCGACAGCGTTACAGAACTCCAATGAGTTTAAAAACACTTCCAATTCTGGGTTTTCGTGAATGTCTTCATTTGTGATCTGATGCCAGTCATCCGAAACAATCGAATTAGTCAAAAGTCTTCGAGGTAGAGATGAATAGAGTCCACTTAGGCCAGTGGCCAATACCGGACAGAAATCCGTCTCTTCAGCAATATATTTGCCGATCGCGTCATTCTTTCGCGACAAAGCCATACATAAAAGGATTGCATCCCTGGCTTGTTGTCCGACAGGTCCATCCCGATGAACGTATGGTATTAAAAGTGAAAATATTAAGAATTTGGTTTCCAAATGACTAGAGATTAGGGGTTCGGCCGAATAGAACAGCTCTAAGAGGTTTAAATTGTGACTCAAACTCGTAAACAGTGTATTGAGAAGAACGACAAGTCTTTTCTCGACCTCTAAGTGACAGACTTTGTCCACAAATCGAGACAAAAGACTCATAAGGGGTCTAATGAGTGGTATTTGAAAGAGGGCTGAGTTGTGGCAAATTTGACTGATTAGCAGTTCGTAGAGCTTTAACTGTTCCAAAATCATTATCTCATGCCATTCACCACACATTTCAGACCAATTCAATAGCTTTTCCAAAACTGATTCGATTAGAAGATAATCCAAAAGCGGACTCATAAGGATTGGCGAAGAGTTTGACTCCCGATGTGTTGTTTTATACTCAATTTGATTCATGACTTCATTTTCTTGAACCAGAAGTGTCACCATTTGGTCGATATGATTGACAACAGAGGATATGTCGTCAACAGTGATGTCGTTTAGCACTTTGTTGGACATAATCTGAAAGGCTTGAGACCAATGGGTTTTGAATGAGTCGAGAGCTGCCGACTTATCCACCTGTTCGCGAACCAACTCCGAGTGACTATTGGTCTGATTGGAGGGAAACATCTTGGTAAACATCTTTCTGAATAGCGGCCTCTTTTCTGCCATTTTGTGACCGCTTTTGTCAAATACTTTCTTTACTGTGATTTCGATGTCTTTGAGGCAAATGTCTGTTAATCAAAGAAATGATTAATCATTAAAATGATTGAAAAACGAGAGTTGAGTCAAATTCAAAGCCATTTAAAAACAATTTATTGAATGAATTGCTATTAAAACGATATTTACTTACAATTCAGTGATTAATCATTTATTTGATTATTGATTTCCATAGCAATTAAGATATGATTGTTTGGAAACATTTCACTTAAACTACAAATAATTAATACTTTATTTTATGTAATAATTGTGAAAAAATGGGATCACTTTTAAAATAAAACTACAAATAATGCATTACAAGTGAACATACAGTCAAACCTCGACAACTATTTACTCGTCTTTTCTAATAATTTAAATGTTTGTTTTATTTTATCTTGCTATCAAAATATGTCTTTATAACTAAAATAAACAGTCTCGACTTCTAATCTTGTTAAAATAGTTTCTATTTTAATTTAATTTCTTTAAGTTCTATCTAAATTTGGTTGCATTATAAGAAGGAAAAAATGAAAACATTAGGAATACATTGAAATGACGTTCACTCTCTCACTAATGCCCCCGAAGGAAAAGAACGTATGCAAATTTATCATGCTAGTCTTTAATATATTCATTAATATGAACTATAAAATTGATGGGAAAGCGGAAGATAGATTTTAATGATTAATCCTCATTAAAAACCATTTTTCACTATATTTCAGTATAAAACTTCATTGAACATTCAATGCGCTGTATTATATCTGACATTTACTTATCTCTTAGCCTGATCAATTGCTTTTATGTTTTTCATATATGCGTAGACAAAATAACGAAAATACTGTCTTAAAAATAGACTTTACATTAGATTAGATTATATTAGATTGATCATTTTAATTTTCCTATTCATAAATGATTAAAATGAAGTACTATTTACATAAACTTTTGAGTCAATTAATAAGAAAACATAAATGTTATAAAACATTGCTTTCATTGCTGTTATATATTTGTTTTGGTATATATCGAAACAAATAGATTTGAATAGTGATTAGCGTTTCTATAGTCAGTTCATTAAAAGCGCAAAAATATTCTGAAATGTCATACAAATAATTAAAGGAAAAGAAGCGAACAAATGCTCGAAAACAACTCTAATCTCTGTTTTATCAGAAAATATTCATTTAATTAAAATACGGAATCGTTTTGAAAATACGTTCGAAGAATACAATTAATGAATTCTATTGTTTCAACTTATTTTTAGATTAGTTTTGTGTAGAATTCAACCTAGATCACTTCAATATTCTCTACACTTTTCACATGAATAGCGAATGAGTGTTAATCCGAGAATGAAATCAATTTAGCATGATACTTCAAAGATACTTAAAATGTTGATAGTATTTCAAGTTTTATGCTTTGACACCATTTTATTAGATTACACACGACTTTCACATTTTTTATATTTGTACCAACATATTAAAATCAGGGCCACTTATAGGATTAGACCCTGATAATTGACATCTTATACTAGTAATAATATAGTATGTGTTAGATAGAAAGTGGACATACAAAGGTAGAGTATTTGGATGAGTTTCTTCTCATATATAAGGTACAAAAAATTGGTGTACAAGTTTATCTCCAAACTATATTAAAAACAAGTAATGGGTTCGAAATTAGTATCAAAGTATATGTGACCTCCCTGTCCACTTTCTATCTAATGCAAACGATAGATTTGGAGGAAACTGTTACGCTTTTTATTTTAATCAGTTGAAAGAATGACGCTTTTTATTGAAATAACAGTAATTTAATCAAATCAATGGTTAGTTCTTCAGTTATGTGTGAATATAATCGACCGAAAACTGCTAAACAAAAGTCCATTTATTAGAATTTTGAAATTTCCTGATAAACAACATTAAGAAAAAGAAAGTTATTATTATTATTATAGTTTTAGTCTATTATTATAGAGATTGTCATCATTTACGATATGATTAAATACTATTCCGAGAAGTGATGCAAATAATTGGATTCACTTAAGGATTGGATATTTGTGTCACAGATTTTGCTCATAGATTACAGCAAACCATTAGATAAATAGATTAATCATTTATCAAATACTAATGAATCAAATGATATAAACATTATTTTTGATTTTATTTCATTATAAAAACCATTTTTCATTACATGTATATTAGTATTTCACCTTCTAATATTTGATTAAAAAATGTCTAGCTACATCAAATATTAGATGTATTCAGGGATGCCTAAGCTTTTCGGCTCTAGGGGGGTATAGGGGGGTAGTTTTTGAAAATTTTTCTAGGGGGGAGGGGAGGCTTGGGGGTAGTTTTTTTAAAATGCCGCCAAAAAACCGAAAAAATTTGGGGTCGTACACGTCGCCTCGCTACGTTCGGCGGAAAACACAAAGAGACGTAAGGTCAAAATGCGAGCCGCCTCGCTTCGCTCGGCGGCGAGGGGGGGGGGGTATACCTGTAATGTTAAATTTTTCAAAATTCTAGGGGGGGGGGTAAAGCCAAAATTTTAGACTCTAGGGGGGTAAGATCCAAACCCCCCTTGGGCATCCCTGGACGCATTAAATATGGAAATTGATTCACCTTTTAATCAGTTAATCGTCGAATGTTTTTCTAATTAAAATTCAGTTAAAAAAATGACTTTAACGAAAATCTCCAATTTAAATTAACTGAAAGTCATTAAATTAATTACCTTGCGTCTCATTATGAATAAATGCATTAATATATTTCGATTTCTCAAATTAAGAAATAATCAACTCGGCAAGTTGTCGCTTAAATAGTCGACAATTGTGTAAAATGTTCTTTATAACCCCAGGGTTGAAAATTATTTAAAATGGAATTGGATTCTGTCAAATTAACTAATGGCATGAAAATTCGAATGAAATAAGTATGATCATTTACAACTCCTATACATAATTTTCATAAACTTGATGCCAAAAATTGATTATTAAATGAAAAATGATTATTAAAAATGATTTATTTTCCATTTTATTATTAATGAAAAATAAAATCGAAAATTGTTTAGGAAATGAAATGGGCTGCTTACTCATGAAATCAGCTAGGTGCTGCAAGAAAGTGTGATTTAGGGCTTAAAAGAAAGAATACACATATAGTCATTATACACGTGAATACATTGGGGGTGGGGGGCAACGCATATAATTATAAAGTTAATTTTGTTATGAACAGTTTATCATTCAGTCGTATTCATTTCATATACACTCTAACCTCTCTGTTGTGAATCTCTGTGTTATATTTCTCTGTTGTCATGTTTTCAGTAAATTTTTCAGATTATAACAATAAAACATTCTATTAATGTTTTAAACTAAAGAAGATAATGTAGTAATTATTGAACATAACTAGTAAATAGGTAAAATTATTAATTAAGTTACTAATTAAACTTCAGAATTCGATTTGTATAAGAATTTATAGCTATTCCCTGTTGTGTAGTCTCCCTGTTGTTAGGTGATTCTATGTGAAAATATTACTACACAACTGGGAGGTTCGAGTGTACATATAGAGTATGGTGAAATCTCAAACTGAACATAGAGAAATTGCAGTAAATGCATGAAAAAGATTACTTTTTTTCATTAGTTTACATTACATGTACATGTAGAATCCATTACTAAATTTGAATACAATTTTGAAATGAACTTGTACCTCAATTTTTAAAATGATATTTATGAGTAGAAATCTCCCTTACAGATAAGTCTATTTGCTAGAACCAAAAGTAAACAAATAAATGCAGATTTGAAAATGAGAGCTCAATTTTGTTTCCCAGTAAATGGTTTTACTGCAATTTCTCTATGGTCAGTTTGAGATGTCACCATACTCTATTTAATGTAAGTGTTTGATTACCCATTCTGTGCGTCTATGGTCTTGCCTCAGCTTGTGTGATATACCGGTTTGATTTGTATCTCAATGGAGTAGGGTGCAACAGTGTAATGGAACTCTGGTGTTTTAAAATGAGTTTATTGAAGAATACGGGATAGTAACAGATCTGGAGATCTGCTCAGGAGATCCCCTACCAATTAAAGTTTGTGCTGAAAAATTACTCAGGCTAGGCTCTTCTTTTTCTAAAAGTAAACTGATTTTTAAACACCGGAGTTCCATTACACTGTTGCACCCTACTCCATTAAGATACAAATCAAACATGTTTATCCCCCCATGCTGAGTCTTGCCATTAGATAAAAAAAAGTAAAATTTCGTTACCTAAGGCAATCTATTTCTGTATGTAGGTCTTTTTATTATTATTAAAATTTACTGTTTGTGACTCTCTTGGTCACAATCAGATTAATAAGACCCAAATGAGCCCAATATCGATATTAATCTATTAAATATGTTGACTATACAAACACTATGTATAGCCCGTCATTCTTACAGTGTAGTATTTATTTAGAAGATATTAAGAATATTTATAAAAATGATCTGGTCTAGGTTAAGGTTTCACAAATATTTAATTGTGTCAAAAAATAGAATAACTTTTAGCTGTCTATAAATGAGATCTAATCAAATATAAACACAATAATGTGTTTATTCAATATTTGTGGGATTTTCATAATTTTATTAAAAAATTATTACACGAAAGGAGTAGCTAGGAGACCTACTAATGGACAGAATAATAAAGAATTCGGAAATAAGAGTCTCGCAGGTAAACCAGAAAGATATTATTTGCTTAGAAATGAAAGATTTCGAAATATTTATGTAAGTATTTGAGTTAATTTTTGATACTTTGAACGCTAACGGCATTCAAACCAATACATTTGAAATGAGCACAGGTTTAAAAAGGAATACATTAATTCAAGAAAATGTCTATTTAAAGAAATTTTTATATCAAAGTAGTGTTCAAATTAAAAATTTATGCTTTAAACTGAATGGAAAGCATTTCTATGGAATTACTGATACATTTCAGTTGACTTAATTAAATGAATTCTGTAAAAAGACTTTTAAGACTACAGTCGAGTGAATATTGTGGATAACAAGTCTCTATCTCTCAGCCATACAGATGTCTCAAATGTCTGTTAGTAGATCACAGATTCCGTTTTTTTTATCAAAGATATAAGTAATTGAATGGTTAGATGTATGTGAAAAATGGCGAATAACTCGAATTAAGAAAAGCATTAGGAGTGGGCTCTCAAGTCATCAAACATATAATTTTTAAAAACTTGGATCAATAGACTAAATGGTACTTTCAAAACGAAAATCTACTGAAATATAGTGCAGTAAAGGAGAAAATAAGTGGACAGAAGTGAATTCGAAGCCAATAATTATTATAATTAGCTTTATTTCCAAGAAAGTTCTTGCTTAATTATTTTTAACGGCTTATCGGTTGTGTTAATTAAAGACTTCATTAAGAAAGGGACGACTTTATTGAAAATAACTTTGAATCGGAATACTTTCGGTATTGTTGTCATCAATCAATGGGAGAATGTCTCGAATGAACAATAATTTTTGTTTCATATTTCGTAGAACTTGGCTTTTATTATACCCAAAATTTTTGTCTAAAATAATGAAGAAATGCCCAAGGGGGCCGATAAAATTAGTTTGGCACGAAAATGCCAAAATACTCCCATGAGATTGAGCAAGCAGATACGCGCATTTTTTCTTTGGATATCTCTTACTTGATTCCCCCATATTTTCGCACAATATATACAAAACTAATTTATCTAAACTAATAGAATCTCTATTACCGTCTTTTATATTCAAATCAAATGAAACCTTACTGGCATATCTTTTATTCAAGTTGCTCTTTCATTGCATACCGAATTCCCTTAATTATATAAAATCAATTGAATTGATAACATTTTAAAGTAAAGATATAAATGTATATTTGATGAGTTTATTAATGGATTTTGAATTTCATTTCACTTTTTCTTCTTTTTTAGAATCCCCTCCGGGAGGAAAAAGGAGGGTGGGGGGGGGTGTTTGTGAGAGTGTGAGAGAGAGAGAGAGAGAGAGAGAGAGAGAGAGACCATTTAAATGTTGAATTTTTGAGTGTTGCAATGATTTAAATATATGGAGAAAAATTTAGTTTTGAATTTTATTGATTGACATCATATCATATGAGAAGCATTAAAGTAAATGTCACCATGTTCAATACAAACATACAACAGTCACTTCAAAATTACAAAATTTTGTGTCTTTGCGAATAAACACGACATAAACAGATTTACTACATTTAATCGATTTCTGATTTCAAGCGATTAATAGTTTTCTTTTGCTTTATATTCAGACAATATTAAAAAATCAGATTTTATGAGTTTTCAAGCGCTTTGTTTTGATGTCACAGTGATGACCAGGATCTACTACTAAAATATTTACCTCTAGCTCATATTAAAGTATTAAACTACTATTACAATGGTAAATTGTATAGGTCAAAAATGTTCAATCAACTTAATTAAATTTGAAGACTCTTTGTTAGTGTATATTTTTGAGTCCTAAACAAACGATTGATTACTTGATTATCACAATTCTAAATATGACATATGGTTTAGAAACGCATTGCTTTTGATTGTCATACGATTTATGCGAAATATTTAATTAAATTAGATTTTGAAAGTGATTCCGCCTTTTCATAAATTGTGAAAAAATACAATTATTTCCCTTCAAGTGTTGCAATCGTTTTAATGATGGAATTAATGAGTTGTCTAAACTCTGTTGTGATTTGACATAACTATAAAGCCATAAAAGATTTAATCACTGCATATATCAAAGGCTTTGATTGATTGCAACCAAAGTTAATGTCTGCAAAAAATCATAAAAATATAGAATCCATTATTCATTAACGACAAACTCTATTAAGTAATAAAAACAGTAATTCCAGTGAATATCACTGAATATTCAACAAAACCCATATTAGAAGTCATTTCACTAAAAATAAATTTGAGATTTTTGAAGGAATCCGCATTTTGTCTGAATAGATTTATACCATCCTCAATTTAAATTTCAGTAAAACGCTGCATAGAATATGGGCATAACATATTTTGCGTTCAAAAGAACATCAAATATTATTCATTAGATGAAAATAATTCAACTTTGACATTATATTAAACGAAATCATTAGTAATTAAATCGATTCTCTCTTTTTATGACTAAGAATAGAATCTAATCAGAAGAGAATGCATTCCGGGTACAAACAAATAATTTCCAACTGGGTTTGTCAGCACTTATTCCCTTATAAATTCATTAATAGAGTAGAGACTGAAAACAACACAACTAATTACTTATAAGTGTGTACTTCTTTAGCCCTTTGTTTGTCACATGAAGACGAAGACATCGATTTGTTCAACAAATTTGTTGATAAGAATGGAGTTGATTAGAGTGAATCAAACTTTAGTTGAAACACGAAAAAAATTCAAACTTTGTTTGAGTAAAAACTCTGTAATTACACCAAAGAGTGCTTGAAATGCAAACTTCAGTCGAGAAGTTTTGTTTAAATTAGCCTTTGGTTAATAGCCTTCACTCAACATCTAATGGAAATAGGATGAACTAAGCATAAGTTTTGTGGGCTGTGCAACAAATCTAATCAGCTATAAAATTGAATTAAGTAGTTGTGGTCATGGTAATTAAATTGCTGATACCACCAACACCAACAATGACATCAACATTTAATAGCAAATATATGCTTAAAATGTAGAAATCAAATGGAAATTAAATCTTAACGACAATCCATTAACAGAATTGAATGCTTTATTTTTGATGTCAAACACACAAACACTAAACCAAATCCAGAGTTACTTATTATAACAAATATTAATTCAATGTTTAATATATCAAATTCTAGTGAACTGGAATCGCAGTAAATACTGAGCATAACTCAGAAATTATTTATTTAGTTGTTTGGGACGTAAACGAAGAACACTTTCATTAATAAATTATTTCTATAACATAGTGCTTCAAAAATAACTGTCTTATAAAATGGTATTATAATAAGAATTCAATGCTTTCTCATTGTTTAAGAAGAAAACAATAAAAATAATGAGTTTTGAGTTCAAGAATTTCATGACTTATGAGAATATTGTCTGTTTTGGTAATGGCTGTGGACTGTATTGTTTTTTCGGAGACTACAATAAATCATTAATTCTGGTGACATATCAACGAATAATATGTTAATCGTATGAGAGAGGCATTTGAGCGACAGACCAACTAAACTATTGAGGCCTTCAATGATGGACTGCTTCTTTGTTTTGAGGCATTTATATTCGCCAACAATCAGAATGAAAGTGAGAAACAGTATTGTGTTATATAAGTGCCAAAAGAGAACATATCAGAGAAATGGAGAGGAATGAAGAGGAGTAAAGCCGAGAAGAAGCAGATGCAAGAAAGCCATTACTCATGCATTCACTACATTCACAAAATTGCATTTCTGACAGCAATGGCTCTCAGTTTGCTTTAGGCATACATTCAATTGCAATAAACATATTTTTTGCCAATACTTTGAACTCAAAACTTATTCACAGTATTAATAAAATTTGTTTCAAAGAACAAATCGATATTCGCATCGCTTTCTCTAAACAACATTTACTCACAAAATATCTTCGCATTGATTTGAATTTTGATAACTTGAGAGTTGAATATCAAACAAACATTGACTGCAACCAACTGTTTGCCAAACTTTTAGCAAAGCCATTAAGATTGCTTTGAATAAACAAATGACAACATATTAATTAGATCATTTTATTAACTTTCACGTTTAATTAAGTATCATTAATATTATGCCAATGTAAGTTTAGTTTCTACTTTAAATTTGTAGGCTTTCAAAAACTTTTTTTGATCAGCGATTCGATACCATATTTGAGTGTTTGCATTATGTATGACAATACTATAATTCTATTCACCAATGCATATAGAATATAAATAAGCATGCTAACTCATTCTATGTAAGACAGCTCATTGATTGGCAGATAGCGTGGATCAAATAAATCCCCGATGATTTCAAAACACGACACATTTCCAGACAAGGCTTCTATTCAGACACAATATAACATTTGAAATCATCGATGCAAACATACAAATGACATAAATGTAATGAAAATGCATTCAATTCATACTACTTTTGAAAATATCACTTTCAAAGTGACAATCAAATCATTGGTGACATCACGTTATGATCCTATCATTAATTGACACCAAACACAACTCTTACCGACCAATAGGTGGCCAAAGAGGGCACAAATAAAACCAAGTATTAAAAGGACGTCATATTTGACGCAAAACTCACTTCAATTTCAAACGAAAATAGAGTCAAATATAAAATCGATTCAAAGATCAGAAGAATGGTTTCAATGAGATCTTCAAACATCATATCAAAAGATACAAATCGTTTTGTCTCCGAATTGGAAGCGATTGCCTCCGAATATGAGATTAATGATAAGTATTGTCTTATCAAACAAATCAGCGACCAATTGATGGCTTCCACGAAGAAGAATATCAACGATTCCATTGAATTGAAGCAATCGATCGCTTATTCTTTGAAGAACTGCTGTCTTCTGAAAGTTTGTGATCAAAATGTGAGACAAACAATCGATTCGATCCACGAATTCATTGGAAGCAATCGAGTGCTAAATGACTTCAAATTGGGTGACAAAAAACTTAAAGACTTCTTCATTGGGATAATTGAAACAATTATTCGACAAATGATTGACGAAAAGAGACTCAATTGTGAACCATTACAAGACAGGAGACGACTAGTGATCACACATTTGACCAAAGGTTCACACATTTATACAAATGTCTTCACTTTTGTAATTATCCGAAGTTTGACTCAAATAAGCGGACATTACTTCAAACAACTCGAGGAATACCCCAATACTGGTCTAAAAACAATTAAAGGCGAAGAATCGGAAAATATTTACTTTATTTTAAGAGCTTTGAGCGAAATATTGTCCGAATTAATGGCAAAAATAATTAACAAACGCTTAGAAACCGAAGACTTTTATAGATTAAGATCCGATTGGAATCAAATCGAAAGTTTGGTGGATATTAAGCTAAAGTTCGCCTCAACTCCGTTCCCGATTCACACCTATTGTTTCAAATGTATCCAATACTTAGTGAAAATGTTTACAAACATAAGAAAATATGCGAATAATAATAAATGAATGTAATTAATGTAATAAAATAATTCATTATTACATTCATTATATTAATTTCTATTACTTTTATTAGTTTAAAAATCAATTATTTTTGTATTTGAGTTCAAACTTTGAAATAAAAAGTTTTAAAAGTATTGCGAATAATGATGTTTTTGATAAGAGTTCCCTTAATCTGAGTATCGAATCGACGGACACACATCACTGCTATAAACTTTGACAACAACTGCGGGCTTCGCTTCAATTCTCTCTCTCTCTCTCTCTCTCTCTCTCTCTCTC